>JBBPBX010005240.1:0-33270 GCA_038048925.1 Garcialebias charrua | reverse complement strand
TATATACACATGCGTACATACAGACATATATACAGTGCATTTACGCAGGCACACTCACACCTGCCCTGACACAGTTTGACCACATTTAAATAAGAAATTTGTGACTGGAACGTCTCTGAATAAGACATTTTGCGTGACTACCCCCACCTCATCTATAAATGCAACAGCACAAACTGTATGTGGTATTACTGTATCTCTCAGCATCACTACAGTGATGCTTAGGTGTGATCAAATCTGTCTGCAGCCAGGTTCTGACAGTCTTCAGAGAGTTTGTTCAGGACTACAGCTCTACCTTGCCCTTCTCTGTAAGGATCTGTTTGCAGTGCAGCCAGCCTTCCTTGCGAACATCACTGACTGTGATGGTTCCCAGCTCGGAGGTGGAGTGCCGCTTGGAGCGAGCTTCCTCCTGATCCCGCAGGTTTTCTAAAGACTGGAAGACAATGTTGAGATGTTAAGGTTCTCACAGCTCAAATACAGAATAAAAAATAAATAAATCAGAGACTCACCCTGTCAGTGAAAAAACTCTTGACCCTTTTTGGTAGTTTACTGTGAAAATAGACAGAAGTCTGGTTACAAAGACAGACAGTGTTATTGTGTAAAACACCAGATAATCAAATCTAGAAGAATACAGAAAACTATAACCTCTCTGTATTTACATCTTCAGGAATGATCTAATTCCATCTTTTAACTTCAAACCAAATGAAATATATTAAACTCTTAACATGCTCGTGGACAGTTGATCTGAATGTTTCTTCAATTAACGTTTGGGTCACAGTCAGTATTTCAGACCAATATGGTATCGGGCATTGAGTTGTAAATACTGTATATATTACAGTATTGAGTACTAACTGAGTACTAAATGGGAAATGGACTGTACTTATATAGCACCTTTCTATCTAATCAAGATAATCAAAGATAATTACAACACAATCTGTGCCATCATTTACCACCACACACATTCATACAGCACTCATACATCTCTACAAGTCAAGTCAACTTTATTTGTAGAGCCAGTAGAGGCAGGGACTCATAGCTGCAAAGCAGCAGTGTTTCCATGCATCCTGCAGAGCATGGAACCTTATTGAAATGTTCCGTTTTTAAACTCGGCTTCAAAAGCATTTGAAGCCGAGCCAAAATATCAGTGTCAAGTGGTATGCTTCTACTCAAAATCCACCTATCATTATATATATATATATATATATATATATATATACTGTATATATATATATATATATATATATATATATATATATATATATATATATATATATATATATATATATATATATATATATATATATATATATATATATATATATATATTATATATATATAATATATATATATATATATATATATATATATATATATATATATATATATATATATATATATATATATATATATATATATATATATATATATATATACATATATACATATATATATATATATATATATATATATATATATATATATNGTGTGTGTGTGTGTGTATGTGTGGGGGGGTTGTATTTATACATTACTTTCAAGAATGGAAATAAATGAAGAATGAAAATAAGGAAAGTTGTGATAGCTCGCAACAAAATATTTGCAGTTTTTCGTGTGTCCATGGTTTTTGTGTAAACTCATTTCTTTAAAATCAACATGGATGCAGCCTATTATCATAGGATTGGATCCAGTGGGAAAATGCAAACATTTTTCACGCTTTTTTTCAGCAAGTTCTCTAATGAACCTCTTCAGGTCCTCAAATTTCAGCAGACAACAAAACTTTTTTGTAGTTGGTTGCAGATCTGTAAAGAACTTTGCGCGTGTCTCTGGACTGAGGGAGAGATGATGCTCAGTGATTTCCTTCCAGCAGTCAATAATGAACATTGGTTTCTGTATGAGTTCTTGATGTGCCATTTCATGAACTATTACAGGAAGTGTTTCAGCTTTGATTCTTCTTCTACAGCCAAATCTATCAAGAACTATCACAAGATAATCTAGATCAACTGTGGATAAATCGCTTGACTCTTGCCAAATCTATTGGAAATTATTTATTGGAAATGTCAATATATACAGGTGCTGGTCATAAAATTAGAATATCATAAAACATTGATTTATTTCAGTTTTTCTGTTCAAAAAGTGAAACTTGTATATTATTCATTACACACAGAAATGTTAAATTTTTTTATGTTGATGATTAACTGATAACCAATGAAAACCCTGAATTCAGTCTCTCAGAAAATTAGAATATTGTGAAAAGGTTCAATATTGAAGACACCTGGTGCCACACTCTAATCAGCTAATTAACTCAAAACACTTGCAAAGGCCTTTAAATGGTCTCAGTCTAGTTCTGTAGACTACACAGTCATGGAGAAGACTGCTGACTTGACTGTTGTCCAAAACCACTGACACCTTGTACAAGGAGGACAAGACACAAAAGGTCATTGCTAAAGAGGCTGGCTGTTCACAGAGCTCTGTGTCCAAGCACATTAATAGAGAGGCGAAGAGAAGGAAACAATGTGGTAGAAAAAAGCATACAAGCAATAGGGATAACCGCATCCTGAAATGAACTGTGAAACAAAATCCATTCCAAAATGTGGGGGAGATTCACAAAGAGTGGACTGCAGCTGGAGTCAGTGCTTCAAGAACCACCACGCACAGACATATGCAAGACATGGGTTTCAACTGTCACATTCTGTGTCAAGCCACTCTTGAACAAGAGACAGTGTCAGAAGCATCTCAGCTGGGACTGCTGCTGAATGGTCCAAAGTTATGTTCTCTGATGAAAGTCCATTTTACATTTCCTTTGGAAATGAAGGTCCCAGAGTCTGGAGGAAGAGAGGAAGAGAGGAGAGGAACAGAATCCATGTTGCTTGAGGCCCAGTGTCAAGTTTCCACAGTCAGTGATGGTTTGGTGCCATGTCATCTGCTGGTGTTGGTCCACTGTGTTTTCTGAGGTCAAAGGTCAATGCAGCCATCTACCAGGAAGTTTTAGAGACTTCATGCTTCCTGCTGCTGACCAACTTTATGGAGATGAAGATTTTATTTTCCAACAGGACTTGTCTTGGCACCTGCACAGTGGCAGAGCTACCAGAACCTGGTTTAAGGACCATGGTATCCCTGTTCTTAATTGACCAGAAAACACGCCTGACCTTAACGCCATAGAAAAGCTACGGGGTACTGTGAAGAGGAAGATGTGATACACCAGACCCAACAGTTCAGAAGAGCTGAAGGTCACTATCAGAGCAACCTGGGCTCTCAGAACACCTGAGCAGTGCCACAGACTGATCAACTCCATGCCACGCTGCATATTGCTGCAGTAATCCAGCAAAAGGAGCAACAACTAAGTATTGATGCTGCACATGCTCATACTTTTCATGATCATACTTTTCAGTTGGCCAACGTTTCTAAAAATCCATTTTTTTATTGGTCTTGAATAATATTCTAATGATCTGAGATACTGAATTTGGGGGTTTCATTAGTTGTCAGTTATAATCATCAACATTAAAATAAATAAACATTTGAAATATATCGGTCTGTGTAATGAATTAATATAATATACAAGTTTCCCTTTTTGAATGGAATTACTGAAATAGTGTTTTAGGTCCGAGTTTTCTCCGCAGGGTGTCTGGACTCTCCCTTAGAGATAGGGTGAGAAGCTCAGTCATCCGGGAGGGACTCGGAGTAGAGCCGCTGCTTCTCCACATCGAGAGGAGCCAGTTGAGGTGGCTCGGGCATCTGGTTAGGATGCCTCCTGGACGCCTCCCTGGTGAGGTGTTCCGGGCATGTCCCACCGGGAGGAGACCCAGAGGAAGACCCAGGACACGCTGGAGGGACTATGTTTCTCGGCTGGCCTGGGAACGCCTTGGGATTCCCCCAGAGGAGCTGCTCCAAGTGGCTGGGGAGAGGGAAGTCTGGGCCTCCCTACTTAGGCTGCTACCCCCGCGACCTGACCCCGGATAAGCGGAAGAAGATGGATGGATGGATGGGATGGATTACTGAAATAAATCAACTTTTTCATGACATTCTAATTTTATGACCAGCACCTGTAAGTGTAAGTATACTTACAGGCGCTGGTCATAAAATTAGTTGAGTATCATTTAATCCACTCCACTCCTGCTTCCTGGAATATCTTACAAAAAGATCTGAAGCTCTCGACCTTGACTTCTCTAAATGGTTTTAAGAATCTGTTGGAATCAATGCAGACATGTTCCTGTTTTTAGTTTTCTACATTTGCCTTATAATCTATCTGTTTTGCTACTTTGACATCTTTTTTTTTTACTTGTTAAAAAAATCTGTATGACAACAGTGACAATAGACTTTCCTTTGACAATCAGCAATAGACAGTCGTCTATTGCTGATTGACAAAGGAAAGTCCATTGTCACTGTTGTCATCATTCTTTGTTGAAACCAAGTCTCTCTTGTAAATGAGTCCTCGAGGCTCAATGGGATTAACCTGCCTAAATAAAGGTTGAATGAATAATACATTATACAACCAAATGTAGGCTTAGACACCAAAAGTATGTCTCTAAATATTGTAGAAATCAAGTTATATTAAATACAGGTTTGGTCGGTGTCCATATTATAAAATGTCTGTTGTACTCTCCAGAGGACTTTGCTGACCTCGATCCTTATCAAAATATATTAGTAATGGTCCAAGTCATATCAGTGCCAAGTGCCATGCTTCTACTCAAAAGTGCATGATTCGGTCCAAATTGCTGTCTTAACCGCCCCGGTATTGTACAAATGGCCACATGTGGCCCAGGAGCCGTAGGTTGCAGACCTTTTTTTTTACCCAGAGAATTACTGCAGCTGATGTTATCTGATCTAGAATCAATTTCACTGAAGTTACCAAGTTTGTCTCTGATTTTGTCACTCACGAGAAGACTCGGCCTTCCTCCCTGAAAGTGTTGAGGCCTTCGTCGCAGGACATGGACCTCTCAGTGGTGATGGCAAGCAGATAAGAAGAGCGGCGACTTTTAATGCTGCCTGAAGAGAAGACAAGAAGAATAAGAGAACACCCATTTGTTCCTATAAAATGCCTTATGATGCTTAAAACGGTGAGGGAGACTCACTACAGTGTTGAGAGCAAAGTTGGACAAAGGGAGACATGGATAGGGTGGGAAAGACAAAAGTAGATGTTAGGGTGGGCACAGTGCAGAACTGAGTGTCAATTTTAGGACTGCTGGATCCATTTATAAAGTCAGGGGCCACACGGGCCACACTCAGATGGAGAGCTGTTTGGAGAAACCTTTCTCTGAGGCAGAAATACCATTTTATCTGGCAGGGCTCAGAGTTGCAGTTTCCAACTAGTCTCAAACTTATCTCCAATTAGTTTCCACCTAGTCTCTAACTAATCTCCAAATAATCTCCACCTAGTTTCCAAATGATCTCAAACTAATCTTCTAGTCTCCAATTAGTATCCAACTATCTCCACAGAGTTTCTCAGCAAGTCACTATATAGTCTCCACCTCGTCTTAATTTCCACCTACGGTAGTTATCAACGTTTCTCTATCTAGTCTCCTACTAATCTCCAACTGGTCTCCAACTAATTTCCAACTAGTCTCCAACTAGTGTCTGCCTAGTCTCCAACTAATCTCCACCAAATTTCCCCTTACTCTCCACCTAGTCACCACCTAGTTTCCAACTAGTTTTCAACTGATTAGCAGCATGGTGGCACAACTGGTAGAGCTGCTGCCTCTCAGTGAGCAGGCCCCTGGTTCAAATCCCGGTCTGGGGGCCTTTCTAGGTGGTTTGCATGTTCTCTCCGTGCATGCGTGGGTTTTCTCCGGGTGCTCCGGTTTCCTCCCACAGTCCAAAAACATGCATGTTAGACTGATTGGTGACTCTAAATTGACCCTGGGTGTGAGTGAGACAGGTCCCTCTTGTAAATGAGTCCCCGTGGCTCAACAAGGCTAGCCTGTATAAATAAAGGTTGAATGAATGAAAAAATGTACACCTAGTTTCCACCTACTCATGGAATTAATAGAAGAAACAACTGCTGTCGATCAAAAACAATATTGTGTCTGTATTTTTGTTGATTTTAAAAAAGCATTTGATACTATTGATCACACCATTCTCCTTAAAAAATTGAACAAATATGGTATTAGAGGACCAGCATTACAGTGGGTATCTAGCTATTTGAAAGATAGGAAACAGTTTGTACAAATAAATGTGTAAGATCTGACCTCTGTAATATCACATGTGGAGTTCCTCAAGGCTCTGTACTTGGAAAAAAGTTATTTATTTTATATGAGAATGACTTGGTAAATGTGTCAGGACTCCTTAAATGTATACTTTTTGCTGATGATACCACCTTTTTTTTGTTTGGGTAAAGATATAGAACGGATGCTAGAGTTGATAAAGACAGAATTTGTTAAAATACAGACTTGGTTTAAACGTAATAAATTATCATTAAATCTAGATACAACAATTATATGATATTAAGTAATAAAAAGAAAACTGTTGATGTTCCATTTAAAATTGAGGATGTTGAGATTTGTAAAGTGAGTGAGGTGAAGTTTTTGGGTGTTATCATTGATGACAAACTGACATGGAAACATCACATACATTCTGTAAGAATAAAAATAGCTAAATCTATCGCAGTACTGTACAAAGTCAGGGACTTATTAAATGATAAAGCTCTGTATTTGTTGTATAACACAATCATTGTTCCACATTTAATCTATTTTATTAATGTATGGGGGAAAGCTTGTAAAACAATTACAAAGCCTATTTGTGTTTTACAGAAAAGAGCTGTAAGAATTATCACCAGAAAACATTACTGTCACCCGTCAAACACATTATTTTATCAGCTGAAGTTATTGAAGTTCCAGGTTTTGGTAGATTATAATATTTTATCAGTTATATATAGGGCTCAGAATAACACGTTACCTTTAAATATCCGAATAAACTTTGTTAAAAGACAAAGTTGTTATAATCTTAAGGGGACTGACATATTTGTCAAACCAAAATACAGAACTAGTTTAAAGGGACGGTCCACCTCAATCCAGGGAATTAGATTATGGAATGGTCTGGAGAGTGATGTTAAAAGTGCCAAGTCAATGTGTACATTTAAGAAAATGATAAAAATGAATTGTTAAAAAATACATACAGTATATGAAGTGTATTGTATTAGAGTTAGAAAAATTAGAAAGAGTTATTAATTTTGTTCTGTTACTTGAAGATTATTATTGTTTGAACTAATTGTTTGAAAAAAGGGGCAGATATAATAAGTTTTTTCTTCTTTCTGCTTCCTTTCATTTTATATTTTTTATTCTTATTTATGGGGTTGTTTTGTATTTTATTTTAAAATGAATACATTTAATTACAAAAATTAAATAAAACAAACAAATAAATAAATAAAATAAGATAAAATTACTCTTCACCTAGTTTACAACTAGTCTTCAACTATTTTCCACCTGGTTTCCACCTAATCTCCACCTAATCTCCAACTCGTGTCTACAAATCTCCATCTAGTTTACAATAAATCTTCAACTAATTTCCACCTAGTCTCCAACTGGTCATGACTTATTCTCTAACTAGTCTCCTAGTTGCAGCCCAGTGACATATCACACTAAACATACCAGAATTGGGAACTTTTCATTTCATTGTTTAATTTTCTAATTTAAGAAAGGTGCTACATTCATGTGTTCACCTAAGCTTTTTTTTCTTCACAAACAAACTTTGTTCACTGTCCTAGAACTTGACCCTAGTCTGATCAGCAGCTTAGCTTGAATAGCACTGATTCATTAAACAGTGTTCAGATTGCTACCTGGTGCAGGAAAGACAATGAATGACTATGAATTTAAGTTTCCCTCCAAGTCTAATTACCTCATTAATTCTACAGACTTTGGACAGTTTGTTCTCTTTCAGACTCTTCTATCCCTTTATTGGGCTTAAAGTAGTGTTGGCTATTAAAAGATAATACATTGTTTCTGCCTCCATTATCTATGTTTGTACAGCTTCTCTAAATTAAATCTCCATCTGTTGGTGTTGGACAGAAGATGAAGAACTTGACATTAATAGTTAGAGATTCATCACAACTTTAAACATTGGGAAATAAACTGCATGAGAGGTCATTTGGGAAACAACGTTTTGTGGGCATGCGCACGGCATGGATGAACAAACACGTGTGTGTGTGTGTGTGTGTGTGTGTGTGTGTGTGTGTGTACGCCATGGATCAAACGTAACTGATATCACCTACAGACTCTGTCCCACCCAGGAGACTTCAGGGTGAGTTTGAACGTTGGAAAGCTTTGATTCATCTACGGGGCAGCACGGTGGTGTAGTGATACAGGACTTCATCTCTGACCTGGATTTACATCTTTTCACATCTCTCTGAAACTCTTAGTGGTACACTTTTCTTGAGGCTCTCAAGGAGACGAGTGGACACTATTTTATTACATTTAATTTGAGTCAAAAGACACAAATCAATTAGAAGAGACTTCCTTTTAACATGTTAATTCAGAATTAATCAACAGAATAACTCTTCTCATTGTATGATCATGGTTTATGCTGTTACCAATGTTGATCACTTCTTCATATGATGAATAGAACTATGGCAAAGTTGAGAAATATGTCAAGTTGTACTTTTCAGATTTGTTTTAGAAATGTTAACACGTGAATCAAAGCCTAATCAAAGTTATCTTATAACTGGCGACTGTGTTCTGTCTGTTCTAAAAACAATTTTTCTCTCCTATTCTGAAGTGACCTTTACACTGTCTGACTCTCTCCCACTGGATAAACAAACCAATGAGGGAAATGGAACGTAACCAGGTCACACTCCCTTTTTAAGGTTTCACTTCCTGTCTGATCCTTCAGTCTGCGGGTGGAACTAAACCTGAGGTTTCACCTAAGCCAGTTATAAATTCACTTCGAGCTGTAAAAAGCTATACTTTAATGGAATTCCTTCAAGGAATCTTTTATCTTGAAAAACCAAACCGGAACTGAGGCTGTTACCCCGGTGAGGTGGAAGCAGACTTGAGCGAGCCGCTGCAAGATGGACGCTGGTCGCCTGTAAACCGTAGCAGAATGGACGGTTCGTGCACGTAAGGCTGGGACTAGTTTACCGGGGCAGAGACCAAGAATCTTCGCACAGGTAAAACGTCGGGACCGAAGTCGAGCGGAAACCGCAGAGGAACTGCCATGTTTCCTGGTTAAACTCACGTCAAGATATTATCTCTCCTCACTCCCTCCATCTTTTCTTCCATTCTTCCTCCTAAACTTTCTTTTTATTTTAAGCCAGTAACAAACTTAAGCTAAAATGCCTGCAGAGATAAGTTATACTAACGCCAAAAATACACTACACGCGGCTCCGCTCCGCCCCGCTCCGCAGGTCGCAGCTGTGCGAGTCCAATTTCCATTACCTGCGCTCAGCTCAGGTCCGACTGGATGCGCCGCTCCGAGACGCATGCGTGGGAATTGCGAGATCGCGCGATAAATCAAGTGATAAATAATGAAGTCAGAACAAAACAATTCACTCGGTGGAAGAAGGAGAACAACTGTAGATACTGCTGCCTTGATCTTCTCTCGTAAATGAGCTACAGGACATGGTTTGAGCAACAGGAAGTGATGTATTACATTTCAGAATAAAATACTTTATTTATTTCTTGTATTTCTTTTTATTTCTTGTATTGCGTTTGTAGGCGTAGTCATAAATGATAGTTTGACAGCATTTTTGTACAAATAAATCCGTATAGAGCTAGGATTAGTCCGCCCGTGGTGATTTTATTTTGTAAATACGGAAGTTGTGCTCGTTCCTTTTCCTGTTGGTGCGACGTAATCTTCAAAAGTTGACTCCGGCACAGCTCCGGCGTCCGGCAGAAATAGAAAAATTTCTAATTTTGACGGACTGCCGTCCGCTCGCCGCTGCTCGCCGCCGCCGTGCGGAGCCAGTGTAAATTCTGTCATTGATTATAATGGGTGCGTATTTGCTGCAGAGGTCGGACCGGAGCGGGGCGGAGCTGCAACGCGTGTAGTGTATTTTTGGCGTAAGACCCATAACTTTGTTCTGTTGTACCTAGAAGTTACAGATGCATGATTTCATCTGCTGAAGTAAATTTATAGGAAACTGATCGATCCAAACATGTACATGTGTGATGTAATTTAATGATTTGTTAATTAAATGATTCAGCTCTGTTGTTTCAACATAAATTAATGTTTCAAGCCTTTTACATCTCATCACCTAGCCACAGATTTTTAATTTAATCTGAAAAAGTGAGAACCTGTGAATTATTGATGTATTTTTGTGTCAGTCTAAACCCTGCTCATTTACATCAAATGTATAGGTATAATCAGTAAAACTGATCACCCGCCTACATTATTACACCGGCAACCTTCTCACTGAGAGGCAGCAGCTCTGTAGCTGCTGTCTCTCAGCTAGAAGGTTGGCGGTTCAAATCCCGGTCCGGGGCCTTTCTGGGTGGAGTTTGCATGTTCTCTCCATGCTGCATGGGTTTTCTCCAGGTACTCCAGTTTCCTCCCACAGACCAAAAACATGCATGTTAGACTGATTGGTAACTCTAAATTGTCTCTAGGTGAGAGAGAGAGTGAATGGTTGTTTGTCTCATTTGTCTCTGTTTGGCCCTGTGATGGACTTGCGACCTGTCCAGGGTGTACCCCACCCCTCGCACTGTGATGGCTGGACATGGGCACCGGCGACCCCCGTGACCCAAAATGGAAGAAGCGGGTAAAAGATAATAGATGGATGGATGATTCATCTACTACAGAGAAAAGCTCACCTACCTATGAAAGGAATTGATGACAGGGAGTCCAACGCATGCTGGGCCAGGCCACCATTGGCCCTGCGGCTTGGATTCGTCACTACAGGAAGAGGTGAGGGTGTTCCAGATGAAGGGCTCCAATCAGGCAGCTCTGGTGAATTGGCAGATATGGCGTTGTTTGGGTGTTGCGTTGTCTGAACAAGTTTCCGTCTGTCAGCAGGCAGCTTCTGCCTGAGGACCACTTTTTGAGTTAAGGAGATGGGGGAGACCACAATTCTGTCCTCTCTGAGCTGAACCTTCTCCTCTTCTGAAGCAGGTTGGACTGGGGGGGACTGGAGAAGGGACGGTATCTCTCCATCAATATCTGTTCTACTGCCAGGATGCCAGTTAAGGTGAGGCCCAGTGTAACTGGGTTCTCTGAAGGACTGAGCCAGTTGGAGGAGGTGCCCTGCTTTGTGGGAGAAAGAGGGGCTGTAGCTTTTATAGCCCACCAGCTCCTCATCTTTTAGTCTCCTTGTTTGGGGTTCAGCCACCTGCTGACCAGACTGCCTTCCACTGGGTGGTGTTGAGCACGAAGCTGTCTCTGCAGCTTGGTGTTGATGTTCTGGGACTTTCTGCTCGCTGAATTTGGTCATTTGGGAACTTTGCAGAGTGCGATCATAGTGTTGTGAAACCAGAGCAGAAGCTTCTGCCAGTGTTTCCACAGACCTCCCATAATTGTGCTCATATTCAGAATAAGCAGCCAGCAGGCTCTGTGAGCACAACCTGCTCCCGGGGCCTGACCCACGCCCCCAGTCCCCCAGCCAATAGGAATCATGGGATGCAGCTGCAGCCTGGTGGTGCTGCTGGATGTTTTCCCTTTGGTGTTGCTTTGTGGAGATTATAGAAGTAGCTGTGTGTCTGGGACCAAATGTCAACCCCAGGCACAGCTCAGCTAGGTGTTCCTGAGATGTACTGTCATGACGGGGGGACATACGATCCGTAGCCTCTGCCTGGTTGTAGTACCAGTCTGAGAGAGCCTGGTTGCAAAGGACGTCGGTGTTGGTGCGTGCAGAGTTTGGCAAGCTGCTCTTCCGAGGTAGAGGCAGAGTTGCAGAGGCAATGGCAGCATTGTGGTTTGCAAAATGAAATTCAAGCGCACTGATGGTTGATGAGGACCGGCCTCTGTGTTGCTTGGATGATCTCCGATGACTGCTAGACTCCTCAGGAGCTCTAGATGGACCAGACGAGGGTGTGGAGGCAGCAAGGGGGCGGTTGTCCAGTGGTGAGGTGACGCTGGTTCTGCAGTTGTCCAGGAGACTGTGGGGGCTGGAGCTAGGCTTGGTGGAGGTGTAACAGAGAGGTGGGGGCTCTGGCAGGCTCTGTGCCTCACCTGTGTATGGCTCATTGCCTTTCAAGTAGGCATCCTGAGAGTACGCCTGTGGACAGGAGGACACAGAGTGAAACATGAAGAACAGAGCAAGGTAGAAGCAGCAAACCTTTTGTTTTTATTATAGTATACATAGTTTTTATATGGATCGATTCATTGATAAACAAAACACACTAACAGTCAATATGGATTTAGAAAAAAAAATTCTACATCAATGGCACTTGTTGAACTGGTGGAACAAATAACAAATGCAGTTGATCAAAAGAAGAGTTGTATTAGTATTGATGTTGATTTAAGGAAGGCATTTGATACTATAGAAGAAGAATTCCATGATCTATAGTATAGATCATGGAATTCTTCTTGATAAACTATATAAATATGGTATTAGAGGGACAGCATTAAAATGGGTAAATAGTTGTTTGGAAGATCAAAAACAATTCGTTCAAATTCATGACATAAGATCCAAATTTAGTAATATCACATGTGGAGTGCCTCAGGGCTCAGTACTTGGAACCAGGTTATTTAATTTGTATGTAAATGACTTGGTTAATGTGTCAGACTTTTTTTAATGTATTTTATTTTCAGATGACACAACATTTATTTGTAAGGGTGATGATACAGAACAAATGCTGGAGTTAATACAGTCAGAATTTGTGAAAATCAAAAATTGGTTTCGTCTAAATAAGTTATCATTAAATCTGGATAAAACTTATTACATGATACACAGCAACAGAAAAACAGATGTTCACGCTCCATTTTTGGTGGATGGAACCAGAATTTGTAGAGTTAGTGAGGTGAAATTTTTGGGTTTTATTATTGATGAGAAATTAACATGGAGACCTCACATAAACAATCTGAGAACAAAAATATCTAGATGGATAGCAGTTATCGGTCTCACAGCTTCCTTTCATTCAGAATTGAAAAAGACTTCAGAAGTCTTTTTCAATTCTGAATGAAAGGAAGCTGTGAGACTTCTCGGTCTCACAGCTTCCTTTCATTCAGAATTGAAAAAGACTTCTGGACAGAAGTCGAAACGTTTTCTGCAACAAATAAAGTCCAGTTGATTCTGTATTGAACGCCTTTTTTGATTTTAGCAGTTTTGTTCTCATTTATTTAACAACCATAAAGTTTACTCAAATAGCCGTGCTGAGTTCAGGTACCTGTTGTGTTCAGGGCTGCAGAACAACCAGACCAAAGTAAATCAGTGGCTACAACAACAGAGTTTGAACACAGACACAAAACAAAAAGTGTTTCTTGTGAAAAGAGCTATAGTTTCCATGTCCTACCTACAGATGAGGAATTAAGAAGAATGTGGCTGAAAAATGTGAACTTGAAGAGACCACCCAAAACACTGAGTGAGCTCATTTCACTTTGCTAACGGCCGATGGAGGAAATCCTGCATCCTACTTTGTGTCTGGACTACAATAAACCACTGAAGAGACGCCGCATCCTCAGAAGGATTGAAAACAGTGACGAGAACATCAGGTATATGGAGGTCACAGCTTTATAGTATTTGATCATCTTCTGTTTTATGATTTTCTCTGTAATTAACCCAAGCTCAGTGATGGAGACTTTAAGGCTTTGACTGGGCTCTGTGTCTGTTTGAAGGTCAATAAAATTGTGTTCCACCTCTTTAACAAAACACAGCTGACCTTATTACTGTGGAGATATTGATACACCTCAGAGCTTTTCAGGTTGTTCATCACTTCAATGTCAGAAGAACTGAGTCACTTAAGTAGCAAAACATGCTAGTAGATGTAGCTAAACATGCTAGTAGATTTAGCTAAACATGCTAGTAGATGTAGCTAAACATGCTAGTAGATGTAGCTAAACATGCTACTAGATGTAGCTAAAATGCTAGTAGATATAGCTAAACAGGCTAACTAGTAGATGTAGCTAAACATGCTAGTAGATGTAGCTAAACATGCTAGTATCCATCCATCCATCCATTTTCTTCCGGTCGCGGGGGTAGCAGCCTAAGTAGGGAGGCCCAGACTTCCCTCTCCCCAGCCACTTGGAGCAGCTCCTCTGGGGGAATCCCAAGGTGTTCCCAGGCCAGCCGAGAAACATAGTCCCTCCAGCGTGTCCTGGGTCTTCCTCTGGGTCTCCTCCCGGTGGGACATGCCCGGAACACCTCACCAGGGAGGCGTCCAGGAGGCATCCTAACCAGATGCCCGAGCCACCTCAACTGGCTCCTCTCGATGTGGAGAAGCAGCGGCTCTACTCCGAGTCCCTCCCGGATGACTGAGCTTCTCACCCTATCTCTAAGGGAGAGTCCAGACACCCTGCGGAGAAAACTCATTTCAGCCGCTTGTATCCGAGATCTCGTTCTTTCGGTCATAACCCAGAGCTCATGACCATAGATGAGGGTGGGAACGTAGATCGATCGGTAAATTGAGAGCTTTGCCTTTTGACTCAGCTCTCTCTTCACCACGACAGACCGGTACAGCACCCGCTTCACTGCGGACGCTGCACCTATCCGCCTATCGATCTCACGCTCCAGTTTTCCCTCATTCGTGAACAAGACCCCGAGATACTTAAACTCCTCCACTTGGGGCAGGACCTCCTCCCCGACCCGGAGAAGGCATGCTACCCTTTTCCGGCTCAAGACCATGGCCTCGGATTTGGAGGAACTGATCCTCATCCCGGCCGCATCACATTCAGCTGCAAACCGCTCCAGCGAAAGCTGTAGATCACGATCTGATGAAGCCAATAGGACCACATCATCTGCAAAAAACAGAGAAGCGATTCTAAGGCCACCAAAACGGATCCTCTCAACACCTTGGCTGCGCCTAGAAATTCTGTCCATAAAAGTTATGAACAGAATCGGTGACAAAGGGCAACCTTGGCGGAGTCCAACTCTCACCGGAAACGAGCCTGACTTACTACCAGCGATGCGGACCAAGCTCTGACACCGGTCGTACAGGGACCTAACAGCCCATATCAAAGGGCCTGGTACCCCATACTCCCGGAGTACCCCCCACAGAACCCCCCGAGGGACGCGGTCGAATGCCTTCTCCAAGTCCACAAAGCACATGTAAACTGGTTGGGCAAACTCCCACGCACCCTCCAGGACCCTGCTGAGGGTGTAGAGCTGGTCTAGTGTTCCACGACCAGGACGAAAACCACACTGCTCCTCCTGAATCCGAGGTTCGACTATCCGACGGACCCTCCTCTCCAGAACCCCTGAATAGACCTTACCAGGGAGGCTTAAGAGTGTGATCCCCCTATAGTTGGAACACACCCTACGGTCCCCCTTTTTGAATAGGGGAACCACCACCCCAGTCTGCCAATCCAAGGGAACTGCCCCCGATGTCCACGCGATATTGCAGAGTCGCGTAAGCCAACACAACCCCACAACATCCAGAGCCCTAAGGAACTCAGGACGAATCTCATCCACCCCCGGAGCCCTGCCACCACGGAGCTTTTTAACCACCTTGGCGACCTCAGCACCAGAGATTGGAGAGCCCGACCCAAAGTCCCCAGGCTCCGCTTCCTCAGTGGAAGACGTGCCAGTAGGATTGAGGAGGTCTTCGAAGTATTCCGCCCACCGACTCACAACATCCCGAGTTGAGGTCAACAGCACGCCATCCCCACCATAAATGGTGTTGGTCGCGTACCGCTTTCCCCCCCTGAGACGCCGGATGGTGGACCAGAATCGCCTCGAAGCCGTACGGAAGTCATTCTCCATGGCCTCTCCGAACTCCTCCCACGCCCGAGTTTTTGCCTCAGCAACCACCCGAGCCGCATGCCGCTTGGACTGCCGGTACCTATCTGCTGCTTCCGGGGTCCCACAGGCCAAAAAGGCCCAATAGGACTCCTTCTTCAGCTTGACAGCATCCCTCACCGCCGGTGTCCACCACCGGGTTCGAGGGTTGCCACCACGACAGGCACCAACAACCTTGCGGCCACAACTCCGATAAGCTGCCTCGACAATAGAGGCGCGGAACATGGCCCACTCGGGCTCAATGTCCCCCGCCTCCCTCGGAACGTGTTCAAAGCTCTCCCGGAGGTGGGAGTTAAAGCTCCGTCTTACGGGAGACTCTGCCAGACGTTCCCAGCAGACCCTCACAATACGTTTGGGCCTGCCAGGTCTGACCGGCATCCTCCCCCACCATCGGAGCCAACTCATCACCAGGTAGTGGTCAGTTGACAGCTCCGCCCCTCTCTTCACCCGAGTGTCCAAGACATGCGGCCGCAGATCAGATGAGACGACAACAAAGTCGATCATCGAGCTGCGACCTAGGGTGTCCTGGTGCCAAGAGCACATATGGACACCCTTATGCCTGAACATGGTGTTCGTTATGGACAATCCATGACGAGCACAGAAGTCCAACAACAGAACACCACTCGGGTTCAGATCAGGGGGGCCGTTCCTCCCAACCACACCCCTCCAGGTCTCACTGTCATTGCCCACGTGAGCGTTGAAGTCCCCCAGCAGAACAAGGGAGTCCCCAGGAGGCGCACCCTCCAATACCCCCTCCAAGGACTCCAAAAAGGGTGGGTAATCTGCGCTGCCGTTTGGCGCATAGGCACAAACAACAGTCAGAGCCCGTCCCCCCACACGTAGGCGAAGGGAGGCTACCCTCTCGTTCACCGGGGTGAACCCCAACGTACAGGCACCAAGATGGGGGGCAACAAGTATGCCCACTCCTGCTCGGCGCCTCTCACCAGGGGCAACTCCAGAGTGGAAGAGTGTCCAACCCCTCTCAAGGAAACTGGTTCCAGAGCCAGAGCCATGCGTTGAGGTGAGTCCGACTATTTCTAGCCGGAACCTCTCAACCTCACACACTAGCTCAGGCTCCTTCCCCACCAGAGAGGTGACATTCCATGTCCCAATGGCCAGCTTCTGTAGCCGAGGATCAGACCGCCAGGGTCCCCGTCCTCGGCCACCACCCATTCCACAATGCATAAACATGCTAGTAGATGTAGCTAAACATGCTAGTAGATGTGGCTAAATATCAGAGTCAGAGATTATTTATTGTCATTCGCACCACATGTGGTACTTTGTAGATGTGATGAAACGAGATTATGTACACAGGGTCCCAGTTACATCCAACAATAAAATGTAAAAGAAAAACAGTAATAACATCTAAGATATGAACTAAGAAAAACATCAACTAATGTTTGTTCCTTCTGAAGTCCACAATCTTCTCCCTTGTCTTCTTCACATTGATGTGAAGGTTGTTGTCCTTGCACCAGTTCTCCAGGTGTTCCACCTCCTGCCTGTAGCTGGACTCATTGTTTGTGATGCATCCTACCACAACTGTGTCATCTGCAAACTTTACAATATGACATTCTGGATGGGTAGCTGCACAATCATATGTGAGCAGAGTAAACAGGAGAAGGCTCAACACACATCCTTGAGGAGAGCCAGCGCTGAAGGTTATAGTGGAGGAGGAGAAGTTGTGGATCCTCACTGACTGTGGTCTGTTTGTTAAGAAGTCTAGTACCCAGTTACAAATGGAGGAGCTTAGTCCCAGTGTGAATGTTTTGTCCGTCAGGATTTGGGGGATCATGGTGTTGAAGGCAGATGTGAAGTCCACAAAGAGCAGACGGACGTAGGAGTCTTTCTGCTCTAGGTGGTTGAGAGCAATGTGGACCACATAGGAGATGGCGTCCTCTGTTGATCGGTTCTCACAGTATGCGTACTGGTGAGGGTCCTCGTTGATGTTGATGGTTGTTTTGATGTGGGTCATGACCAGTTTTTTTGAAGTATTTAGCAACTACAGTATTGGGGTGAGGGCCACTGGCCGATAGTCATTCAGACCAGTCACTGTGGAGCTTTTTGGGACTGGGATGATGGTGGCGGTCTTCAGGCAGGTGGGAACTGTCTCCAGGGCAAGTGAGGTGGTAAAGATGTCTGCCAGCACATCACAGAGCTGATCAGCACATTCTTTCAGCACCTTCCGGGGAATGTTGTCTGGGCCGGTTGCTTTGTGAGGGTTGATTCTCCTGAAAGTACTCGTTACTTCTGCTGAGGTCAAGCTGAGATGCTCTTCATCTGGTGGTGAGGTGAGTCTGGTGCTGGGTGGTCTGTTCAGGTCTTCAAAGCATGCATATAACTTGTTCAGGGCATCAGGCAGAGATGGGTCTTCGGGGCATTGTTCACTTCTGCCTTTATAATCTGTTATACACTTAATGCCCCTCCACATGCTCCATGGGTCTTGTGAGGTGAATTGACCCTCGATCCTCTGTGCATATGTAAATAGCATATATAAATATGCTAGTAGATGTAATCTGCAGCCACTTCTTCAGCTTGTCCTCCATCCCTTGTTCTCAGCAGGCAGTGGCATGATTACAAAACCTTCTAAAAAAATTAGCATATTATGATAAAGGTCACTATTTTCCATAATGTAATGATAAAAATGAAAGTTTCATATATTTTAGATTCATTGCACACCAACTGAAATATTTGAGGTCTTTTATTGTTTTAATACTGATCATTTGGGCATACAGCTCATGAAAACCCAAAATTCCTGTCTCAAAAAATTTGCACATTTCATCTGACAAATAAAAGAAAAGTGTTTTTAATACAAAAAAGTCAACCTTCAAATAATTATGTTCAGTTATGCACTCAATACTTGGTCGGGAATCCTTTTACAGAAATGGCTGCTTCAATGCGGCGTGGCATGGAGGCAATCAGCCTGTGGCACTGCTGAGGTGTTATGGAGGCCCAGGATCGATAGCGGCCTTAAGCTCATCCAGAGTGTTGGGTCTTGAGTCTCTCAACTTTCTCTTCACAATATCCCACAGATTCTCTATGGGGTTCAGGTCAGGAGAGTTGGCAGGCCAATTGAACACAGTAATACCGTCATCCATCAAGTACATTATTTTATCAACTAAAGTTATTGAAGTTCCATGATTTGGTAGACTATAATATTTTATCAGTTATGTATAGAGCTCAAAATAATGCATTACCTTTAAATATCCAAATGCATTTTGTTAAAAGACAAAGTTGTTATAATCTTAGGGGACAGAGATGTTTGTAAAACCACAATTCAGAACTAGTTTGAAGGGACGTTCTACCTCAATCCAGGGAACTAGATTATGGAATGGCTTGGAGAATGTAGTTAAAAATGCCAAGTCACTGTTTACATTTAAAAAAATGATCAAGACAAATGTGTTAAAAATATATATGAAATAGCGTAATGTGTATTGTATTAGTCAGAAAATTAGAAAGAGTTAAGGCCGAGATACACTTGAGCGTCCTCAGGTACGCCACTCTACGCGCGCATTTTGTGCGCATGTGTTTTGCTGCTATACTTCATAAACTATTCAGCTTTAAAAAGCTCGCGTTCTCCTTGTTGTAATATGAGCAGCTGCACACGGAGGGGACTCAACTGAGCTCGCTGATTGGTCACTTGCTGACACGCCTACTGAAATGATTGACAGCCAGCTCATGTAGCTCCTTGAAGACCGCGGCGGTGTTCATGCGGTGTTTCTACTATATATGTTGTAAAAAGTTCTCTCAGAAATAAAAATAATAACAGGGAGTGCTTTTCCTGCAGCACACAGCCCACCAGGGATATTTAAAACATTGCGCACCCAGGTAGGACCTGAATTCATTCATTTCATTCATGGAGTGAACGGAGGAAGAAGTGATTACTTGACTTTAGGCAAAAAAACAAAAGAAAAGGCCCGATCAGCGATAAAGAAGGGGAATTTATTTCATTTGTGTAACATACAAAACAGTCCGGCGCCGGGGAAGTTTATGGTCAGACACCGCGTATCGCGCACGCGGACGTAAAAAAAAAGCTTTGCGCGTACATGCCCTGAGGGGCTACGCGGGGCTACGCTTTTGCCTTGACGTACGTACGCTGCGTATAGGCGTACCGTGAGGACGCTCGAGTGTATCTCGGGCTTTAGTCATTTTTTACTGTTGGCTGAAGATTCATCCATCCATCCATCTTCTTCCGCTTATCCGGGGTCGGGTCGCGGGGGTAGCAGCCTAAGTAGGGAGGCCCAGACTTCCCTCTCCCCAGCCACTTGGAGCAGTTCCTCCGGGGGAATCCCAAGGCGTTCCCAGGCCAGCCGAGAAACATAGTCCCTCCAGCGCGTCCTGGGTCTTCCTCTGGGTCTCCTCCCGGTGGGACGTGCCCGGAACACCTCACCAGGGAGGCGTCCAGGAGGCATCCTAACCAGATGCCCGAGCCACCTCAACTGGCTCCTCTCGATGTGGAGAAGCAGCGGCTCTACTCCGAGTCCCTCCCGGATGACTGAGCTTCTCACCCTATCTCTAAGGGAGAGTCCAGCCACCCTGCGGAGAAAACTCATTTCAGCCGCTTGTATCCGAGATCTTGTTCTTTCGGTCATAACCCAAAGCTCATGACCATAGATGAGGGTGGGAACGTAGATCGATCGGTAAATTGAGAGCTTTGCCTTTTGACTCAGCTCTCTCTTCACCACGACAGACCGGTACAGCGCCCGCTTCACTGCGGACGCTGCACCTATCCGCCTATCGATCTCACGCTCCAGTGGCTGAAGATTATTATTGTTTAATCTGATTGTTGGAAAAAGTTGGTTGAAGATTATTATTGTTTACATGGTTGATTATTGTTGTTTAATCTGATTGTTGGAAGTAAGGGGCAGATATAATAAGATTTATTCTTCTTTCTGCTACCTTTCATTTTTTTACATTTTGTACACAATCATTTATGAGATTGTCTTGTATTGTTTCTTTTGTAAAAAAAATGAACAAATTTAATAAACATAAACATAAACATAATACCATGGTCAGTAAACCATTTACCAGTGGTTTTGGCACTGAGAGCAGGTGCCAGGTCGTGCTGAAACATGAAATCTTCATCTCCATAAAGCTTTTCAGCAGATGGAAGCATGAAGTGCTCCAAAATCTCCTGATAGCTAGCTGCATTGACCCTGCCCTTGATAAAACACAGTGGACCAACACCAGCAGCTGACATGGCACCCCAGACCATCACTGACTGTGGGTACTTGACACTGGACTTCTGGCATTTCCTTCTCCCCAGTCTTCCTCCAGACTCTGGCACCTTGATTTCTGAATGACATGCAAACTTTGCTTTCATCTGAAAAAAGTACTTTGGACCACTGAGCAACAGTCCAGTGCTGCTTCTCTGTAGCCCAGGTCAGGCGCTTCTGCCGCTGTTTCTGGTTCAAAAGTGGCTTGACCTGGGGAATGCGGCACCTGTAGCCCATTTCCTGCACACGCCTGTGCACGGTGGCTCTGGAATCGGCCCTTCTCCACAATCTTCCTCAGGGTCCGGTCACCTCTTCTCGTTGTGCAGCGTTTTCTGCCACACTTTTCCCTTCCCACAGACTTCCCACTGAGGTGCCTTGATACAGCACTCTGGGAACAGCCTATTCGTTCAGAAATTTATTTCTGTGTCTTACCCTCTGGCTTGAGGGTGTCAATGATGACCTTCTGGACAGCAGTCAGGTCGGCAGTCTTACCCATGATTGCAGTTTTGAGTAATGAACCAGGCTGGGAGTTTTTAAAAGCCTCAGGAATCTTTCGCATGTGTTTAGAGTTAATTCATTGTTTCAGATGATTAGGTTAAAGGGGACCACAGATGCAAAATTCACTTTTTAATGTTTTTTTTACTCAACTTTGGGTATGTACTTCTTAAAAAAACAGTCCTAGGACCAAAAAAATGCACCCAGTGGTTTATTTACTCTAAGTATATTTATTTTTCAGTGATATAAATGTCTCGTTTTCAAATCCTGCGGCTTGTGACGTCACAAGCCGGGACAACCCACCCCAACCTGAGTCCAGCCCCTCACCTAGCAACCCCTGGTGATGCTCCACCCACTTCAGTATAAAAGACGTCACTTTTTTTTCCTGAGTTCATGTCAGCACAATGGCTACTAGAGTTCGATGTTTCGTTGTTGTTAAAATGCAGTACCGCTAATAACTAATTATCTATCAACGAAAAAACTTATTTACGGGCTCTTAAATCAACCGGACGACTGCTCACGGACCATATCCGGTCCGCGCCGGATGTGGTCCGTGAAAAAAGCGGTCCCCGCTAGAGAGAGCGTGTATAGCAGTTAGCAGCCAGTGTGTTACTCTGCAGCCTTATTGCTTGTTTTCGAAGAGTCAGACGAAGAGTTTTTAACATGGAGGGTGAACTTATGGATGTTTCTCAGCGGCCTACGCGACGCGTCAGCGCCTCATTTGCCCTGCCCAAAATGGCGTCTGCCTCTGGGTCTGACTCAGGGTCCCCTTTGGAGGGCGGAGTTAATGTAAACAGATTTTTGAAGGGCGTGGCCTTATCATAAACAGCCTGTTCAGAACGGAAGTCAGAAAAGGCACAACTACAAAGGGGATATTTTATTATCTAAGAATTATTTTGTGCATTAAATTGAATGAACATGGTCTGGATAGCCCACAGACATACTATAAAAATTTATAAAACTAATATTTGGACTCCTTTAATAGCTCGTTTAGAGAACCTTTTCATGATATGCTAATTTTTTTAGATCGGAATTTTGTGTTTTCATGAGCTGTATGCCAAAATCATCAGTATTTAAACAATAAAAGACCTGAAATATTTCAGTTGGTGTGCAATGAATCTAAAATATATGAAAGTTTCATTTTTATCATTACATTATGGAAAATAATGACCTTTTTCACAATATGCTAATTTTTTAGAAGGACCTGTATATTGTTATTATTACCGTATAATGAATGTTGGTTCTGGTCTGTGCCGAAAGTTGCACCATAATTCATGCAAGGCAGCATGGGAGTTAGAAATAAGGTGGCTAAAAAATAAAAACAAGAAACAATAACATGTATGAAACACCTGCTGAACAGATTGAATCTTTAAGAAATTCCCTGAAAAATGTAAGGTGAAGTTTCCTACAGGACTAGTTTTCATCTCAGAGCAGGCTGCTGTACAAAGTTGATGTTAAAATATACAGAGTTAAATGATGAGCACTGCATTCAGCTAAAGGACCAGCTCTGGAACAGAGAAATCTCTTCTTTTTTTTTTTTTGTACCTCTGTCTGTGTCGTGCTTCCCTCTACTTGTCTTTTCCTTCTTCTCTGGGCACCAGAGAGCTTTGGTTGTTTACACATTCTTCGTACATTTTGGGCTCACATGAGCACCGGAGCAGTGAGGAGGGAGGGGGAAGAGTAAGAGGACGTGGGGGGGACAGGTACATTAGTAGCCGGGGAGGAGGACGAGCAGGAGGAGAGAGCGCCCTTAGCATTTGCTTACAGGCCGACTCTGAAACGTAAAATAAACGTGAAGCTGACAAATCCATAAGAATTTCACTGTACCAACGCAGTCATGAACAATGGGGACAAAGCCGTAACATTTAAGGAAAATCTGTAATATTTGGCAAGCATGTCAACATTTAGATTGTTCTGGTTGTTTGTCTTCATGCATTTTGACAAACTCTCACTATAAGAGCTTCTTTAATGAGAGTGATGTTCTTTCTGCCCATGCACCGACTCAATGACTTCTCTGAAACATCAAACTAGTCTAGTCTGCGGGCACTTTACAGGAACATTCACATACAGTACATAGAAAAGCCATTTAGTAAAGTTCTCTATCTAAGGAAAGAAAAGAAAGAAATATAATACTCACACTTACCAACTGCAACACATCTTCATCTTTTGGCATAATGCAGAGCTCCAAAATGTCTTCACTACATAAAATGAGAAGGAAAAAGTCCAGCATCACTGACGTATATGAAATGTGAAATAGATAGATTTAACATAACAACTGCTGATTTCCACCTGTTCTGGATGAGTGCAATGACCTGAGAGTAGGTTTTCCCCAGAATGCTCTCTCCATTCACCTTCACCAGTCTGTCTCCTGCAGGAAACAAACATGCAAAGAGGGTCCACATGTGCAGCAACAAAGAAGTCTGAAGCTCCATCAGATTTTAACAAGAAACAGAATGGTCTGCAAAATGTTTGATTGTGTCAGCAGCAGAAATGACGGCAGCATCCATATCCTGATAAATATAGTCGTCAGGCAGAACCTCGGCTTTCTAGTACCCAGGTCATGGGTTTTCACTCAGCAGGTAAGATTTTTTTCAAAGCCCAGGCCTTGAAATAATTTGTGTTTCAAAGTTTCTGAGGAAAAAAGCACAAGGTTCAAGGTTCTTTATTTGTCAAACAGATCAGCAGCAACATGAAACAGATCAGCAGCAACATGAAACAAATCAGCAGCAACATGAAACAGATCAGCAGCAACATGAAACAGATCAGCAGCAACATGAAACAGATCAGCAGCAACATGAAACAGATCAACAGCAACATGAAACAGATCAGCAGCAACATGAAACAGATCAGCAGCAACATGAAACAGATCAGCAGCAACATGAAACAGATCAGCAGCAACATGAAACAGATCAGCAGCAACATGAAACAGATCAGCAGCAACATGAAACAGATCAGCAGCAACATGAAACAGATCAGCAGCAACATGAAACAGATCAGCAGCAACATGAAACAGATCAGCAGCAACATGAAACAGATCAGCAGCAACATGAAACAGATCAGCAGCAACATGAAACAGATCAGCAGCAACATGAAACAGATCAGCAGCAACATGAAACAGATCAGCAGCAACATGAAACAGATCAGCAGCAACATGAAACAGATCAGCAGCAACATGAAACAGATCAGCAGCAACATGAAACAGATCAGCAGCAACATGAAACAGATCAGCAGCAACATGAAACAGATCAGCAGCAACATGAAACAGATCAGCAGCAACATGAAACAGATCAGCAGCAACATGAAACAGATCAGCAGCAACATGAAACAGATCAGCAGCAACATGAAACAGATCAGCAGCAACATGAAACAGATCAGCAGCAACATGAAACAGATCAGCAGCAACATGAAACAGATCAGCAGCAACATGAAACAGATCAGCAGCAACATGAAACAGATCAGCAGCAACATGAAACAGATCAGCAGCAACATGAAACAGATCAGCAGCAACATGAAACAGATCAGCAGCAACATGAAACAGATCAGCAGCAACATGAAACAGATCAGCAGCAACATGAAACAGATCAGCAGCAACATGAAACAGATCAGCAGCAACATGAAACAGATCAGCAGCAACATGAAACAGATCAGCAGCAACATGAAACAGATCAGCAGCAACATGAAACAGATCAGCAGCAACATGAAACAGATCAGCAGCAACATGAAACAGATCAGCAGCAACATGAAACAGATCAGCAGCAACATGAAACAGATCAGCAGCAACATGAAACAGATCAGCAGCAACATGAAACAGATCAGCAGCAACATGAAACAGATCAGCAGCAACATGAAACAGATCAGCAGCAACATGAAACAGATCAGCAGCAACATGAAACAGATCAGCAGCAACATGAAACAGATCAGCAGCAACATGAAACAGATCAGCAGCAACATGAAACAGATCAGCAGCAACATGAAACAGATCAGCAGCAACATGAAACAGATCAGCAGCAACATGAAACAGATCAGCAGCAACATGAAACAGATCAGCAGCAACATGAAACAGATCAGCAGCAACATGAAACAGATCAGCAGCAACATGAAACAGATCAGCAGCAACATGAAACAGATCAGCAGCAAGCATTATGTGATTTTTTTTCACAGTGATTCTCCTGGTTAGATATTCATGAGCCTAACAGCCTCAGGGTAGAAGCTGTTCCTCAGTCTAGTGGTTCTACATTTGATGCTCCTCAGCCTCCTTCCTGAGGGGAGTGGGGCAAAAAGTGAGTGTGCTGGGTGAGTGAGGTCTTTCATGATGCAGGTGGTTCTCTTCCTGCATCTGGAGGTGTAGATGTCTGTGATGGTGGGGAGCATCGTCAGGCTGATGGTCCTCCTTGATCATGGGAGCAGCTGGTTTCAGGCTGTCATCAGCCAACTGGTTGATCCACTGTGAGAGGGTACTATTTATAAGATTGAGCTGAATACAACACCTCAGACTGAGGAAGTCTTTCGGACGAAAGACGAAACGTTTCTACAGTTTTTTTTGCTTTTTTTTTTTTTTTTTTTGAATTTCCAAAGGACCAGACTTAGCTTTTTTAGAGTGTACAGTATGGTTAAATGCAGTGTAAACTATAAAAAACAGTAGTCAGAATAACTCTGGTGACAGCAACAAAACACAGCAGACTGTAACTGAATGTAATATGTATATTTTGACAGTGTGTTGGGGGATTTACCTTGTGATGCAAGGATGTTGCTTCTGCTGACAGGCTTGTGAATGTCCTCTCAGCATCATGGCTACTGAGGAAGGGCAGGGACTTAAACCGGGGGTCCAGAGCTGTTGCAGTGTGGAAGAGATCTTCAAGGCCTGTGTAGCGTTTCTCCAAGTCATTCTTGAACGCCTGCTTCATCTCTCTGATTAACACAGAGTCTTCATCTGATGGTTCAAAGTTCTTTTTAAGCTTTGCTTTTACCGGAAGAATCATAGAGAGTGTGGGTCGCTTGTCTTCAGACATGCTGGTGGTCACAAGTTTGACCGGTGCCATCAGTTTGACAATATCTTGAATGTCGCAGAAGTCTTTGTCCTTGAGAGTATTCACCTCTTCTCCTTTTCGGAGGTCCCTGGACATGAGTGCTGCAGAAATCGCAGGATGTTGCTCAAAAAGCGTTCAAGCATGTCATCATGGGAGCTGTTCCACTGCGTGGATACATCTTGGATGAGTTTGTGGGAAGACAAGGCTAGTTGTTTCTGTTTCTCTTGAAGGATTTCTGCTGCTCTCACACTACGATGAAAAAAGGCAACCCCTCTCCTCACCCTTCCTAGCAACCTTGCTACTGTGTCAACTTTAAAGGCTTTCTGTGTGGCGAGATTAATAGTGTGTGCATAACACATGAGGTGAGGGCTCATCTCTGCTTCCACTCCAGCTAATACCATGTTTGTGGTGTTGTCTGTCACCAGGGCTGGATCGTTATCAAGAAGGTTCCAGTCAACACATGCCTGTTTTAGCAGAGCACCAATATTTTTCCCAGTGAGGGATCCTATGAATGCCCTGGTTTGCAACACGTGCACATTTAATTTCCAGTCTGGAGAGATGTAGTGGACAGTGACGGTCACATAAGACTCAGTGGAGCATGACGTCCAGGCATCAGTTGTAACAGCAAGTCGTTCTGCATGTGCCAATTCTTTTTCAACATGGCTCTTCACTTGGGCATACAACGCTGGCATGCATGTGTTTGTGATGTGCTGCCAGGACGGAATCTTATATGTGAGCTGTAACGTATGAATCAAGTCCTGAAACTCTTCCCCCTCCACTATATTGTACGTACACAAGCCCTTAGCGATAAAACGGGTTATTGATGCTGTTATATCCTTAGCTCGTGATGAATTGTGGCAGAGTAGCCCATAAACTCTTGTGGTAACGTTACCTGTCGCTCTCTGTGTGGCAGCTGCACGCTCCTGCTCCTTGTTATGGGGCTTGATCAGTTCGCAGTACTCCTCTCTGTGTTTCCTCGTTGCATGTTGGTCAAGGTTTGTTGTGCTACCTGTGTACTTCAGAGGTGCTCTGCATAGCTTACAAATAGCGTGGCTTTTGTCGAGTTTTCCATCCTTCTTGTAAAATCCGAAAACGTTCCACACTTTAGATTTTTGTCTGGCTGATGTACTGAAAATCTTCCGCGGTGACCTAGCGCTGCTACTATCCATTCTCGTCGTCTTGGTGAGCTACGGCGCATGCGTGAGAATAGCTTTGCGGGCGTTCCCAGCTCTCGCGTTGTTTTAGAGACGCACTGTCAACTTATAGCTAGTCTCGCGATACCTGGTCCATGGCTGCTGTCGAGTTATACTCAGTGATGCAGAAAGTACTCAAACACTGTACTTGAGTAAAAGTACCAAAAAAACTGACAAAATGTACTCTAGTAAAAGTAGAAGTACTACATTAATATTTTTACTAAGTAAAAGTAAATAAGTACTTGCTTTTAAAAATACTATTAAAAGTATTAGTACTTGCGGAATGTATTAATGAAATGGTATCATTAAGGGTGTCTACCATATGTATATTTTCTGCAATACATTAATAGTGTTGAGTCATTTTAATGAACAATGCTGCAGATGATACATGTTTTTATTGTGTTTACTCTGTGACACAGTTCACACTTGGACTTTTGATTCTGTGTGTCAGAATTTCAGTGATGACATCCAGAGTTGCCATTAAGCAAAATAAGAAAGAGGAATGATTATACCTTTGAAAGTTTTTTTATTTAACACAAAGCAAAACCAATGTGCCATTTTAAAATGTAAACACATTTAAGTAAAAGTTGTCTACCTGAAAAAAGTAGCATTAACATAACAAAGGAACATCTGATCATTTCAACTCTAGTTTGTCATCAACTCTAGTTAAAATACTGTCTAGTCATCCTTGTAATGGATCAATAGTGAACAATGTAACGTGTAACACAACGCATTACAGAAATGTAGTGCAGTAGAAAGTACAGATACTTAATGTAAAATGTAGTGGAGTAAAAGTCAAAAGTACCCACGTTTAACTCTACTTAAGTACAGATACATGAAAAATGTACTTAAGTACAGTAACAAAGAACTTGTACTTCGTTACATCCCACCACTGTTTATGCAGCTGCTACCAATGCAGCCATATTGATAGCTTATCAAAGGGGATTTCCGGTCGTATCGTATCTTTCATAACCCTAATGTGTTTTACTCACCCACTAATCTACAACATTTCCAACCCAGGGAGATACTACCAGAAGCAGATGAGCTCATGGACATTTTCTTCATGTCTGCCTCTTCATGTGTATCAGAAGAGTCTTTATTCTACCAGTTATTATTTATTTATTTATGTATCTGTTTATTTATTTTTATTATTATTGTGCTTACCTGTGCACAGTCCAGCTTGGTGAGCAGGGCCATTTTCCTTCACACTCTTCACAAAAATGGTGTCCATTGGCTCTAAGTGAGATCGCTGACAACCTGTTTAGACACACAGAAAGCTCAAAACACAAAGCTGCAGTGGGTTCAACAACAACAACAACAACAACAACAACAACAACAACAACAACAACAACAACAACAACAACAACAAAATAACACACCTGTTGAATTTACAAAGTGCACCCTGATTAAAGCCCCCAGTATAGCTCCGCGTCAGTCCGAGCGCCGCGGCACGCCGTGTGAGCGCTGCGGCACAAGCCTTTGATCGCGGGCGTGAACGCGCCAAGCTCAAATTTTACGACCGCCTACGCGCGCGCGTTGATAAACTGCCTCGCACCGGACTGTTTTGAGACACACAAATGTATTAAATTCCTCTTCTTCATGCTGATCTGGCATTTTCTTTTGTTTTTTTTGCCAAAAGTCAAGTGATCACTTGAAGCTGTCACCATTCATTCCTCCTCATGAATTTCTCATGAGCGAACTAAAGTCATGTCCAACGAGGCTGCACCAGCTTCTAAATATTTCCTGGTGTGCAGGTCTGCTGTGTGGGCTGAAGGAGAAGCGCTCCCTGTTTTTAATTTATTTTTTAAAACTTTTTATGAACATATAAACACAGAAAACCGCTGCGCAGCCCTCTGTCTTTTTTCTCCAACCCGACATGTCAATCATTTCAGTAGGCGTGTCAGCAAATGACCAATCAGCGACCTCAATTTGTCTCGTAGGTAAATGCTCTGCCCTGCTGCAGCTGCTCGAGCCTGCACTCCAGAGAGCTGCGCTTGCACAGAGCTATAAGATGGTGTAGAGGCAGGGAGCCGACTTGGGACCCAAAGGACCCAGGTTCGATCCCCAGTCACTGCATAACTTGTGGTGTCTATGGGCGGCACACCTCATCCCCAAATTGCCCCCCGGGCGCTTTCAATAGCTGCCCACTGCCCCACCTGGTGGTGGTTGGGTTAAATGCAGAGACTAATTTCGTCTTGTATGGAAACATACACAGATGACAAAATGTGACATTATTATTATTATTATTATATGAACTGCCTGCGCGCAGCACACGCGAGTCCAGCGGCGCTGGGCATAACGCACAGCTATACTGGAGTCTTTAAGCCATGTCCACAATGTGACACTGTTCCTCAAAAAAAAAAAAAACTCTTATATTGCTTCTAAAAATAATCCTTGTAAAAATGTTTCAAAAAATCCGCTCATTCTCAATCAGTTCATCTGGACAGTTTCTTTTTAGCAGAAACGTTTCACCCTCACTCCAGAGGGCTTCCTCAGTCAGAGTAGTCCAAAGCACACTGAAGTTAACCCACCAAGTAAGCAACTTATGTGGACCAACCAGTTTGCTGTAGCCAAGATGGTTTCTGGGGGCGTGTCCCTCGTCGACTCCTCCCAGGCAGGCAGACATGTCCAAAGTGGTTCAAGACAAGAAAGTTAATTCTCAATAGTCCAGGTATCAAATCCGCTCATTCTCAATCAGTTCATCTGGACAGTTTCTTTTTAGCAGAAACGTTTCACCCTCACTCCAGAGGGCTTCCTCAGTCAGAGTAGTCCAAAGCACACTGAAGTTAACCCACCAAGTAAGCAACTTATGTGGACCAACCAGTTTGCTGTAGCCAAGATGGTTTCTGGGGGCGTGTCCCTCGTCGACTCCTCCCAGGCAGGCAGACATGTCCAAAGTGGTTCAAGACAAGAAAGTTAATTCTCAATAGTCCAGGTATCAAATCCGCTCATTCTCAATCAGTTCATCTGGACAGTTTCTTTTTAGCAGAAACGTTTCACCCTCACTCCAGAGGGCTTCCTCAGTCAGAGTAGTCCAAAGCACACTGAAGTTAACCCACCAAGTAAGCAACTTATGTGGACCAACCAGTTTGCTGTAGCCAAGATGGTTTCTGGGGGCGTGTCCCTCGTCGACTCCTCCCAGGCAGGCAGACATGTCCAAAGTGGTTCAAGACAAGAAAGTTAATTCTCAATAGTCCAGGTATCAAATCCGCTCATTCTCAATCAGTTCATCTGGACAGTTTCTTTTTAGCAGAAACGTTTCACCCTCACTCCAGAGGGCTTCCTCAGTCAGAGTAGTCCAAAGCACACTGAAGTTAACCCACCAAGTAAGCAACTTATGTGGACCAACCAGTTTGCTGTAGCCAAGATGGTTTCTGGGGGCGTGTCCCTCGTCGACTCCTCCCAGGCAGGCAGACATGTCCAAAGTGGTTCAAGACAAGAAAGTTAATTCTCAATAGTCCAGGTATCAAATCCGCTCATTCTCAATCAGTTCATCTGGACAGTTTCTTTTTAGCAGAAACGTTTCACCCTCACTCCAGAGGGCTTCCTCAGTCAGAGTAGTCCAAAGCACACTGAAGTTAACCCACCAAGTAAGCAACTTATGTGGACCAACCAGTTTGCTGTAGCCAAGATGGTTTCTGGGGGCGTGTCCCTCGTCGACTCCTCCCAGGCAGGCAGACATGTCCAAAGTGGTTCAAGACAAGAAAGTTAATTCTCAATAGTCCAGGTATCAAATCCGCTCATTCTCAATCAGTTCATCTGGACAGTTTCTTTTTAGCAGAAACGTTTCACCCTCACTCCAGAGGGCTTCCTCAGTCAGAGTAGTCCAAAGCACACTGAAGTTAACCCACCAAGTAAGCAACTTATGTGGACCAACCAGTTTGCTGTAGCCAAGATGGTTTCTGGGGGCGTGTCCCTCGTCGACTCCTCCCAGGCAGGCAGACATGTCCAAAGTGGTTCAAGACAAGAAAGTTAATTCTCAATAGTCCAGGTATCAAATCCGCTCATTCTCAATCAGTTCATCTGGACAGTTTCTTTTTAGCAGAAACGTTTCACCCTCACTCCAGAGGGCTTCCTCAGTCAGAGTAGTCCAAAGCACACTGAAGTTAACCCACCAAGTAAGCAACTTATGTGGACCAACCAGTTTGCTGTAGCCAAGATGGTTTCTGGGGGCGTGTCCCTCGTCGACTCCTCCCAGGCAGGCAGACATGTCCAAAGTGGTTCAAGACAAGAAAGTTAATTCTCAATAGTCCAGGTATCAAATCCGCTCATTCTCAATCAGTTCATCTGGACAGTTTCTTTTTAGCAGAAACGTTTCACCCTCACTCCAGAGGGCTTCCTCAGTCAGAGTAGTCCAAAGCACACTGAAGTTAACCCACCAAGTAAGCAACTTATGTGGACCAACCAGTTTGCTGTAGCCAAGATGGTTTCTGGGGGCGTGTCCCTCGTCGACTCCTCCCAGGCAGGCAGACATGTCCAAAGTGGTTCAAGACAAGAAAGTTAATTCTCAATAGTCCAGGTATCAAATCCGCTCATTCTCAATCAGTTCATCTGGACAGTTTCTTTTTAGCAGAAACGTTTCACCCTCACTCCAGAGGGCTTCCTCAGTCAGAGTAGTCCAAAGCACACTGAAGTTAACCCACCAAGTAAGCAACTTATGTGGACCAACCAGTTTGCTGTAGCCAAGATGGTTTCTGGGGGCGTGTCCCTCGTCGACTCCTCCCAGGCAGGCAGACATGTCCAAAGCAGATGAACTGATTGAGAATGAGCGGATTTGATACCTGGACTATTGAGAATTAACTTTCTTGTCTTGAACCACTTTGGACATGTCTGCCTGCCTGGGAGGAGTCGACGAGGGACACGCCCCCAGAAACCATCTTGGCTACAGCAAACTGGTTGGTCCACATAAGTTGCTTACTTGGTGGGTTAACTTCAGTGTGCTTTGGACTACTCTGACTGAGGAAGCCCTCTGGAGTGAGGGTGAAACGTTTCTGCTAAAAAGAAACTGTCCAGATGAACTGATTGAGAATGAGCGGATTTGATACCTGGACTATTGAGAATTAACTTTCTTGTCTTGAACCACTTTGGACATGTCTGCCTGCCTGGGAGGAGTCGACGAGGGACACGCCCCCAGAAACCATCTTGGCTACAGCAAACTGGTTGGTCCACATAAGTTGCTTACTTGGTGGGTTAACTTCAGTGTGCTTTGGACTACTCTGACTGAGGAAGCCCTCTGGAGTGAGGGTGAAACGTTTCTGCTAAAAAGAAACTGTCCAGATGAACTGATTGAGAATGAGCGGATTTGATACCTGGACTATTGAGAATTAACTTTCTTGTCTTGAACCACTTTGGACATGTCTGCCTGCCTGGGAGGAGTCGACGAGGGACACGCCCCCAGAAACCATCTTGGCTACAGCAAACTGGTTGGTCCACATAAGTTGCTTACTTGGTGGGTTAACTTCAGTGTGCTTTGGACTACTCTGACTGAGGAAGCCCTCTGGAGTGAGGGTGAAACGTTTCTGCTAAAAAGAAAC
>JBBPBX010005239.1:54886-72873 GCA_038048925.1 Garcialebias charrua | reverse complement strand
AATGCTTTAGCAACAAACCTGAATAAACTTTCAACACAAAAGTCCAAAACCCTAATGTGCCACAGGCACAATTTTAATGTTGCACTCTTCTGTTGAAATTTGGGCCTGGAATGAAACATAAGAGCTTGTTCTGGTTCTCCTGCAGAGTTGGTCATAGTAGGACCATGCTAAACATGGTTTGTTCTTCAGTCTATAATCCTACATTATGTTTTATTGTATTCTTTGCTGACAGAAATGCAATGGGTACAAGCAAAATAATGTTATGTTCTCCAGCAATAGAAAAATGTAAGATACAATTGCTCAAACTCTAAATACCCTAAGCGAGAAACAGAAACCGTTGTCAATATCCCAAAAAGCAGTGTCAAGCAATTACGTTGCCACCTAAAAGGAGTCCATAGTTGAGCCAGTGATCAAATTTAGTTCCTACTATCCAGGGCTAAAATTTGTTTGCATGTATGTTATGGTTTTGATACTGAAAATGTAGTTCCTCGGAAATGTAGTCTTTAGTTAAAACTTACACCAGAAGGACAGGCGTTGTCAGCCTATAATAATACCTGCCGTACCCATTCACAAACAGAGATGATAGACAATCAAATCAAGTGAAGGCAAAGCATTGCCATCAAACAAGAGAAGATGGGTAGTAAAAGTGGCTTCTCTCTCTCCCTTGTGATTGCAGGGGTATAGCTTGGTACACGAGTGGATCCGTGTTGAAGTCTACTGTATTGGCAATGCGAATAAGCCCACGTAATATACAAAAGGTTGTTTGATTTCAGTTTCACTGTGCTTTTCTGAATCGTTTCCAGTACTAATGAAGGCAAGCATAGATTCTAGAGATTTGACTGATGCACAGTCACGTGTGTGCATATCTTTGAACAGTTGCATTGGTGGTTCAGTGGTAGAATTCTCGTTTGCCATGCGGGAGACCCGGGTTCGATTCCCGGCCAATGCATAGGAGTATACAATCTGTGGTTGCATATCTCTTGTGGAATCCACGTGCGTTGCAAGCATATGTCGGCACATTTCCTCTGATATAATATCAGAGTTTTTTTCCTGATATTTTTAGAACCAGAATTGAAACCATGATGGCTTGGGTTGATTAAGAGCATGGCCATTAAAAGCATGCTTTAACTGCTCCCCGTCGGGGAATTGAACCCCGGTCTCCCGCGTGACAGGCGGGGATACTGACCACTATACTAACGAGGACACGTCATGGTAGTTTTTCTAATGCCAATTTCCTTTTTTTCCCTTTTGTCTGCCCTGCATGCTTCATCTATGCCTTTGGAACACAAAAACTTCACGGGAAAAGTTTGCAAAAACTCACTCTGATTGCATGGACAAAACCATGCTTTTAACATGTTCTAAACACACAATTAAAGCTCTGTTGTCAGGCAGCTCAAAATCTTCACTAGATAAAGAATACCACTATGCCTTAACAACAATCCCAAGGAAATCCACAACAGACAAGAACCCATGAAACCAGCACCATGAAGAAATGGCACAATGAAAATAAGAACCTAACAACTCAGAACATGCAAATGACTGAACAAGACTTCCCAATACTTTACACCCGTTTCAAGCTTATGTAACTCACAAGGCAATGCTTTCTTGGAAAAGCCAAGAAATGGCTTGACCTGTATGTGTCACACTTTACAATAAACTACAATGCTGCCAGGAAGTGACATTGCTTTCTCCTTCCATAGGCATCTGAATGTACTTCATTTTGGTGGAGAGCATTGTTCATTGAATGCTTTTAGCAACAAACCTGAATAAACTTTCAACACAAAAGTCCAAAACCCTAATGTGCCACAGGCACAATTTTAATGTTGCACTCTTCTGTTGAAATTTGGGCCTGGAATGAAACATAAGAGCTTGTTCTGGTTCTCCTGCAGAGTTGGTCATAGTAGGACCATGCTAAACATGGTTTGTTCTTCAGTCTATAATCCTACATTATGTTTTATTGTATTCTTTGCTGACAGAAATGCAATGGGTACAAGCAAAATAATGTTATGTTCTCCAGCAATAGAAAAATGTAAGATACAATTGCTCAAACTCTAAATACCCTAAGCGAGAAACAGAAACCATTGTCAATATCCCAAAAAGCAGTGTCAGGCAATTACGTTGCCACCTAAAAGGAGTCCATAGTTGAGCCAGTGATCAAATTTAGTTCCTACTATCCAGGGCTAAAATTTGTTTGCATGTATGTTATGGTTTTGATACTGAAAATGTAGTTCCTCGGAAATGTAGTCTTTAGTTAAAACTTACACCAGAAGGACAGGCGTTGTCAGCCTATAATAATACCTGCCGTACCCATTCACAAACAGAGATGATAGACAATCAAATCAAGTGAAGGCAAAGCATTGCCATCAAACAAGAGAAGATGGGCAGTAAAAGTGGCTTCTCTCTCTCCCTTGTGATTGCAGGGGTATAGCTTGGTACATGAGTGGATCCGTGTTGAAGTCTACTGTATTGACAATGCGAATAAGCCCACGTAATATACAAAAGGTTGTTTGATTTCAGTTTCACTGTGCTTTTCTGAATCGTTTCCAGTACTAATGAAGGCAAGCATAGATTCTAGAGATTTGACTGATGCACAGTCACGTGTGTGCATATCTCTGAACAGTTGCATTGGTGGTTCAGTGGTAGAATTCTCGTTTGCCATGCGGGAGACCCGGGTTCGATTCCCGGCCAATGCATAGGAGTATACAATCTGTGGTTGCATATCTCTTGTGGAATCCACGTGCGTTGCAAGCATATGTCGGCACATTTCCTCTGATATAATATCAGAGTTTTTTTCCTGATATTTTTAGAACCAGAATTGAAACCATGATGGCTTGGGTTGATTAAGAGCATGGCCATTAAAAGCATGCTTTAACTGCTCCCCGTCGGGGAATTGAACCCCGGTCTCCCGCGTGACAGGCGGGGATACTGACCACTATACTAACGAGGACACGTCATGGTAGTTTTTCTAATGCCAATTTCCTTTTTTTCCCTTTTGTCTGCCCTGCATGCTTCATCTATGCCTTTGGAACACAAAAACTTCACGGGAAAAGTTTGCAAAAACTCACTCTGATTGCATGGACAAAACCATGCTTTTAACATGTTCTAAACACACAATTAAAGCTCTGTTGTCAGGCAGCTCAAAATCTTCACTAGATAAAGAATACCACTATGCCTTAACAACAATCCCAAGGAAATCCACAACAGACAAGAACCCATGAAACCAGCACCATGAAGAAATGGCACAATGAAAATAAGAACCTAACAACTCAGAACATGCAAATGACTGAACAAGACTTCCCAATACTTTACACCCGTTTCAAGCTTATGTAACTCACAAGGCAATGCTTTCTTGGAAAAGCCAAGAAATGGCTTGACCTGTATGTGTCACACTTTACAATAAACTACAATGCTGCCAGGAAGTGACATTGCTTTCTCCTTCCATAGGCATCTGAATGTACTTCATTTTGGTGGAGAGCATTGTTCATTGAATGCTTTTAGCAACAAACCTGAATAAACTTTCAACACAAAAGTCCAAAACCCTAATGTGCCACAGGCACAATTTTAATGTTGCACTCTTCTGTTGAAATTTGGGCCTGGAATGAAACATAAGAGCTTGTTCTGGTTCTCCTGCAGAGTTGGTCATAGTAGGACCATGCTAAACATGGTTTGTTCTTCAGTCTATAATCCTACATTATGTTTTATTGTATTCTTTGCTGACAGAAATGCAATGGGTACAAGCAAAATAATGTTATGTTCTCCAGCAATAGAAAAATGTAAGATACAATTGCTCAAACTCTAAATACCCTAAGCGAGAAACAGAAACCATTGTCAATATCCCAAAAAGCAGTGTCAGGCAATTACGTTGCCACCTAAAAGGAGTCCATAGTTGAGCCAGTGATCAAATTTAGTTCCTACTATCCAGGGCTAAAATTTGTTTGCATGTATGTTATGGTTTTGATACTGAAAATGTAGTTCCTCGGAAATGTAGTCTTTAGTTAAAACTTACACCAGAAGGACAGGCGTTGTCAGCCTATAATAATACCTGCCGTACCCATTCACAAACAGAGATGATAGACAATCAAATCAAGTGAAGGCAAAGCATTGCCATCAAACAAGAGAAGATGGGCAGTAAAAGTGGCTTCTCTCTCTCCCTTGTGATTGCAGGGGTATAGCTTGGTACATGAGTGGATCCGTGTTGAAGTCTACTGTATTGACAATGCGAATAAGCCCACGTAATATACAAAAGGTTGTTTGATTTCAGTTTCACTGTGCTTTTCTGAATCGTTTCCAGTACTAATGAAGGCAAGCATAGATTCTAGAGATTTGACTGATGCACAGTCACGTGTGTGCATATCTCTGAACAGTTGCATTGGTGGTTCAGTGGTAGAATTCTCGTTTGCCATGCGGGAGACCCGGGTTCGATTCCCGGCCAATGCATAGGAGTATACAATCTGTGGTTGCATATCTCTTGTGGAATCCACGTGCGTTGCAAGCATATGTCGGCACATTTCCTCTGATATAATATCAGAGTTTTTTTCCTGATATTTTTAGAACCAGAATTGAAACCATGATGGCTTGGGTTGATTAAGAGCATGGCCATTAAAAGCATGCTTTAACTGCTCCCCGTCGGGGAATTGAACCCCGGTCTCCCGCGTGACAGGCGGGGATACTGACCACTATACTAACGAGGACACGTCATGGTAGTTTTTCTAATGCCAATTTCCTTTTTTTCCCTTTTGTCTGCCCTGCATGCTTCATCTATGCCTTTGGAACACAAAAACTTCACGGGAAAAGTTTGCAAAAACTCACTCTGATTGCATGGACAAAACCATGCTTTTAACATGTTCTAAACACACAATTAAAGCTCTGTTGTCAGGCAGCTCAAAATCTTCACTAGATAAAGAATACCACTATGCCTTAACAACAATCCCAAGGAAATCCACAACAGACAAGAACCCATGAAACCAGCACCATGAAGAAATGGCACAATGAAAATAAGAACCTAACAACTCAGAACATGCAAATGACTGAACAAGACTTCCCAATACTTTACACCCGTTTCAAGCTTATGTAACTCACAAGGCAATGCTTTCTTGGAAAAGCCAAGAAATGGCTTGACCTGTATGTGTCACACTTTACAATAAACTACAATGCTGCCAGGAAGTGACATTGCTTTCTCCTTCCATAGGCATCTGAATGTACTTCATTTTGGTGGAGAGCATTGTTCATTGAATGCTTTTAGCAACAAACCTGAATAAACTTTCAACACAAAAGTCCAAAACCCTAATGTGCCACAGGCACAATTTTAATGTTGCACTCTTCTGTTGAAATTTGGGCCTGGAATGAAACATAAGAGCTTGTTCTGGTTCTCCTGCAGAGTTGGTCATAGTAGGACCATGCTAAACATGGTTTGTTCTTCAGTCTATAATCCTACATTATGTTTTATTGTATTCTTTGCTGACAGAAATGCAATGGGTACAAGCAAAATAATGTTATGTTCTCCAGCAATAGAAAAATGTAAGATACAATTGCTCAAACTCTAAATACCCTAAGCGAGAAACAGAAACCGTTGTCAATATCCCAAAAAGCAGTGTCAAGCAATTACGTTGCCACCTAAAAGGAGTCCATAGTTGAGCCAGTGATCAAATTTAGTTCCTACTATCCAGGGCTAAAATTTGTTTGCATGTATGTTATGGTTTTGATACTGAAAATGTAGTTCCTCGGAAAAAACGAATTTTTTTGTGAAAGTTACATGAGATTTAGTATCAGAATATAATGTTTAGATCAGTATAAATGAATAGTGGCTGCCCTGTTTGTTTCTGTAGGTTTTTAGACAATCGTTTGTTTGCCACCTGCTCCGACGACACAACAATTGCATTGTGGGACCTGCGCAAGCTGAACTCAAAGGTGTGCTCGTTGCACGGCCACGCCAGCTGGGTGAAGAACATCGAGTACGACACCAACACTCGACTCCTGGTTACATCTGGCTTTGATGGCAACGTCATCACATGGGACACCAACAGGTCGGCCATCTTTACAGGATTTGCATCGTCCGTTTTCAAAGGGATAAATTTAATACTTTTTAGCTATAAATTAATTAGTTAATTTTCTTTACATTCAGAAAAGGTTTTTATTTTTCTATTGAGTAAATCCTTAAACCATTTCTTTTTTTTAAAAGTCCAGACTGTGTTTTTGATTAACCCGTCGGACTTTGAAGAATCCTTGTCTCCCAAAGCTTCATCAAAATAAATTATAAATGTCAGCATTCAGCTAAAACTTTATAACGCTCATGCAGATTTACAGAGGATGGCTGCCCGCACAAAAAGTTCTTCCACACTCGCTACCTGATGAGGATGCGTCTGACGCCGGACTGTTCCAAGATGCTCATCTCTACTTCCTCAGGGTACCTGCTCATCCTTCATGACCTGGACCTCACCCAGTCCCTTGAAGTGGGCAGCTACCGCATGCTGCGTGCACGACGGACGCCCCTCAGCTCAGGTTAGAGCAGAGCTTCTCTTGCAACGGATAAACAAAAAGTGGAAAAAGGTTATGAGTGATCTCACCTGATGCCACGCTCAGAGTAAATGTTGTGGGTGTTTTTTTGCTACTACTATGTCAAATTTTAGCTCATTATCTGTAAAATTAACTGACGTATTTTTTTTGTGTTGGCTAAAGTGAATTAGCTGAGGTGACACTTTTTCAGTTGAACTGACTTCAAAAGTCAAATTTTTGAAAGTTTCGTTAAAATTCATCCGACATTAAATATTTTTCTGACAGACTGACACGGAGACATGGGCACAAACATAAGTGGATGTAGGTGATAACTAATGTTAGTTATTAGACAAACAAAATGTAATCACAAATTATGTAGACCAAAAATATTATCTTTTTAAAAAGTAAGTAGGTTTCTTACCTAAGCTGTGAGGAGCAAAACTCTACAGCTCTTGCTAGGGTTGGGCGATATGGACCAAAATTAATATCTCAATTTTTATTTATTTTTTTACAAAAATCACAATACAGTATACGATATATATCTCAAATTTTTTTCTTTCCATAAAGTAATAACAAAAATATATTTGAGTCAAAGTTTAGTCCCAATTGTCACACAGGCATATTTATTAACAGCTTTAACTGTACAAAATAAATGTCTAAACAATAAACAATTTACACATATTGGTTTATTTTTTAGACATTACATACTGTATTGTACTGTACATACTGTATTTTTTAAACATCTGTTTACCAGTACATATATTAAATAATAATCCTCTTCAGCTGGGGACAGCTGTGGTTGAGAGGCTAGAGCAGTTGTCCTCCAATGGGACAGTTAGGGGTTCGATTCCACCAGCAGTCACATGCTGAAGTGTTCTTGAGCAAGACACTGAACCCCTCATTGCCTCTGATGTGTGTCTGTATTTTCCGCTGTATAAGTCGCATCTATTATGCGTCACCGCTGATGCGTTGCGTATGTTACACGTCACCGCTTACAACCCGCAAATGTGGGCCGGTGTTTTGCCAAAAAAGGATTGGCTGCCAAATGGCAGCCACAGGAGCGTGCACGGAAGGATAACAAGATTACCACCTAAAACAATTATTTGTTTGCTGACATTATAGTAAAGGTGTGTCTCAGTAGAACTTTTCCTTAATAAATGCACTTTAATGGTCAAATCAGCTGCATTTCAAAAATAGTTTTGCTTCACCCAGTGTCAACTGCTGCTGAGAGGTGCTGTGAATCGTGCATGCGCAGCCAGAGGAGCCGCTGCATTTCTTTAAAATTCAACAAGATAGCCACCTAAAAAAATATTTGTTTGCTGACATTATAGTAAAGGTGTGTCTCAGTAGAACTTTTCCTAATAAATGCACTTTGACGGTTAAAACGTGGCAAAAGGACGCAGACGAAATAAAGCAGCTTTAACGATACTACACGCCCACCGGCCCATAATGATGAAAGAAACACCTATTTATTTATTTATTTATTTATTCTTTATTCAAACCCGTTGAATTCTTCATCCTCTGTGTCGCTGGTTAAGAGTTCTGCCAACTCCTGAGATAAGTGATGCAGCTGCCTCTTCCTCCCCGGGGCTGTTGAAGTTCTCCTCAGCTCCAACTAACATCTCGGCCTTTCTGAACCCCGACTGGATGGTTTCTGTAGTGACTGAGGTCCACGCTTTATAATAATAATAATAATAATAATTACAGCAAGCCCTCGAGTTACGTCAGGGATTGGGACCTACGTGTGTGACTTAGGTCGATGTTGTCGTACCTCGCGGACCAAAAACACCTGCCTGTCGTAGGTCCGCGTTTCTGACATAGGTCGCGGCTATACCGCTAACGGAGCGCCGCACACATATTTAATGGCATGAGACTGAACAAGCAGACATACTAGGCCATGAACATGCACAGAACTGTACAGTAAATGAATACAGTACTGTACAATAAATAAAAAATATAATGTCTTACTTTGAGCTGGTCAAAGCCTGCCTTCGTCTTTTAGCATCAGCTCGGGTGCGAGCTCCCCCAGCTTCCTTACGCTCCACACGCACACACGTGGTCAAAACTGTTTAAAAGAATGACTGTTAGCTTCTTAACTTCATATATTTGGAGCCAGAAAAAAAAAAAACTTACTGAAAGCCGTTTCTCCGCGATAATCCTCCATCCAAAACAACTGCTCGGCGTTAGCTACGGTTAGGCCCCGCCATTAGCAGCACTGGTTAGCATGTCAGTTCATTCAAAAAGGCTGTCGGCTTTGTATCTCCGCGTTAGCTCGGTGTCCCCCGACTGCCAGGCGGACATTTGCGGCGAGCTCCCGGCCGCAGATGGCCCCTCCGCGGCATGTCGGCTCGGTGTCTTCGCCTGTGTTAGCTGCTCTGTTAGCTGCTGTCGTTAGCATGTCGGGCGGCGTTGTTAGAGCGATCACGGGGGCGATCGGCGGCTGCTCCTCCGGGTCTGAGACGTCCACAGAGTTGACCGAGTGTTTCCAGCAAATTTATCCGTATGAGGCAACCCTGAACGGACACACGGTCCTCTAAAGCCAGCTGACAGGAGCGTCTAGAGCTCCATTGACCGCAGTACAGTAGTAAAATGGCGACCGGAAACGACCGGAAGTTGCGTAAATACGATCAAATTGTAATTAAAAATGAAATATTAATAATTATACTTTATTTATAAAGCCATTTAAAACAACCACAGCTGCAACAAAGTGCTATACACATGAAATTAATAACAAAAAAAATAAAATAATAATAATAATTTTTTTTTTTTTTATCATATTTTTATTAAATATGATAAAATCGTAAGTCTGAGTTGCCGTAGGTCGCGGGTGACGTAGGTCGAGGGTTTGCTGTAATTCAATTTATAACTCACTTTTCATTACTGAAAATCTCAAAGTGCTACACAGCCAAGATGGTCTAGTGGCAGGGCTTTTGACTACGGATCCGAAGGTCGCGGGTTCGCGCCCCGGCCACTACCCAGCTTGGGGTGTCTATGAGTGCACACCTATTTCTCCAGCTCCCCGGGCGCTTTCGGGCTGCTCACTGCACCACCTGGTAGGTGGTTGGGTTAAATGCAGAGACGAATTTCGTCTGTGTATGGGAAACATACGCAGATGACAGGAATAGACATTATTATTATTATTATTATTATATATTGAATGCTACACACATTCATAAACCGGTGGCGGCAGACTACCATGCAAGGTGCTTTCCAGTCCTACCGGGAGCAACTCAGGGTTAAGTGTCTTGCCCAAGGACACAACGACACATGGTGCGGGTCCCGGGAGTCGAACCGCCAACTTTCCGATCGGGAGACGACTGCCATTACCACTACGCCACGGCCATCCATTCGAAGACCTGCTGGAACGTCGCGTGGCACATCTGTCCCGTAGCGCATCCGTCCCATAGCTGTGAAGCTGTGCTCTCCGTCCACTCCTCCCAAAGGCGGTGCAGAGCTGCTTTGAAGCTCCGGTTCACAGAAATGTCCAGAGGCTGCAGCACTTTGGTCAAGCCTCCCAGGATGATTGCAGGAATGGAGTTAAACACTTTAATTTTACATTTAAATTGCGGCGTGATGTGCGCGTGCATGCTGTCCATCACCAGCAGGGCTTTTTTTCCTCTAAAAAATCCGTACACCATACAGGCACGCCAGTAGTCGTCAAAAGCCTAAAGGGCCCTTTAGCACCCCTAGTGGCAAGTGGTACTGCTCCATTTATTTTACAGTCAGAATGAATGGAAACTGTCATATCTCACCCAAAAATTTGTCTAAAAACATGGGGAAAAATCCATAAATATGTTTCTTCGCCGTATAAGTCGCAGGGCATGCAAATTAGGCAAAAAAAACTGCGACTTATACGCCGAAAAATACAGTAATGTGATAAAGCTCTGATTATTCTTTGTAGAGATCTAGTAGAGTGCTGTTTGAATGGGTAAATTGTGTTGTAAAGAGCTTTGAGTGTTTGATAAGATAGAAAGGAGCTGTATGAGTACAGTCCATTCAGCTGCACTTTAGTAAGCGTGTGTGAAGCTGCAGTAGTGCGCCTCCACTTGGAACCTTGAAGCAGCAGGTCCGACAGAAATAGACCACGGTTCAGAGCTCCTTTAGCCGCGCTGTGTGCCTTTTAGAGGAACACAGAGAGGAAGCGCAACATTAATTAATAAATCAACAGTTTATCATATCGTTAAAGATATGGTCCTTAGCGGCTAACAAGATGGCTAAAGCATTAGCCGTCTTGTTAGCATGGCTAAATGAGCTCTGTTTATTTCTGTCGGAGCTGGTAGCTTCACACACGCTCGGCTGCTCGTGTTTACAGCTTCTAAACGTCTCTTCCCCTGCCAGTCCACCTCCTGGAGAAGCAGGAAGGGGAGGGGGAGCGCGGCTCAGGGCTGTGTGTTTGTGTTCGAGGTGGAAGAAGGAGGGGGGCCGCCTGGGAGAAAGAAGATGGCAGGATTTCCAAGTATAAAACTACAGGTAGTCCCCGACTTACGAACGAGTTCCGTTCCCACGCGTCGTCGTATGTCGAAAATCGTAAGTCGGAAAATATGTCCAAACGGCACCTCATACATAAAGTACTGTATTTTACATAGTCTATCCTAACATAGTACCCTATATAATTAACCAAAAACACATACATTTGAGAGCCATAATGAAGGGAAAAAAGAGTTAATAACCTACTGGTATGCTGGTGAAGCCTTCCTCCGTCTGTTAGCATGTTAGCAGCATGTTCGCTCGGTGTCCCTCCAACATTTCAGGCTGCCTGTAGTTCGTGCGGTCCAGACTGTTTACAGTAAGGCCTGTTAGCTCCATACAGTACATTTGGAGCCATAATGAAGGAAAAAAAGAGTTAATAACCTACTGGGAGCTGGTGAAGCCTTACTCCGTCTGTTAGCATGTTAGCTCGTTGCTCAGCTGTAGCCTCTCTGCCTCGTAAACCTCCGGTCCAAACAGTAAAGCCTGTTAGCATGTTAGCCCCTCCTACCCTCCTCTGCCTCTCCTCCGGTCAAACAATGAGGTCTCCTGTAAATTTCCACTGAGTGCGTCAAGCTATTGCTTCTGCTGCTGTCACAACCGGGAGGAAGTCTGAAACGGCTTTTAAAATAAAAAAAATTCAAAATTATTATTATTTTTTTTAATGAGATGCGTGACATAACCCCGAAATGTCGTAAGTCGAGGCCGTCGTAAGTCGAGGACTACCTGTATATTGTTTACGGTATATCGAGATAGTCTCAACTTATATCACAAAAAAATTATCTCGATATTTTAAAAATATCGATATATCGCCCAGCCCTAGCCCTTGCTTTTCGGTTGGTGTTAATCATTTTTTGGCATGCTAACAATCAAAAATCTGTTTTCGTGGAGGATTGTTTAATGATGAGTAAAGATTATGGAGATGTATCACAAAATGTAAAAAATACTCTATATGCTGTAATTTAACACAATATTGTGAAAATGACAGCTTTGTGTTGTATTTGTAGTTGTGAAAACGTCATTTTGATAATTTTTTCATTTTGGCGGGAATGTGACCTTTAATGCTGTTTGGGGTTCTGTAGATGGAGGCACTTCAGCATCCAGAGCATCAGCGACTGCTCGCCAGGGAAACGACTCCAGCAAGATTCATCCTCACAGAGAAGGTCTGAGACCATCTCCGTATAATCCAAACTTCCGGGCGTCATCTTAGCATCCTTACAACTTCTGACTTGTTTCCTCTCAGGCCTTTCTCCAAGGAACAGTCTGGAGGTTTTAACACCTGAAATCCCAGGCGAGAAGGACCGGGGCAACTGCATCACATCCCTGCAGCTCCACCCGAAAGGCTGGGCTACGCTCATCCGCTGCTCCAGCAACATGGACGACCAGGAGGTGAGAACCACAAAGCTGCAACTTATCACTGGTGTCTCAGCAGAAACATATTCCAAAAATTTAAATGCAATACAGTCTTACCCACCATGTTTTCAAATTGCATCGCCATTAATATTTAGTAGTGATTTAAATAATAAAACGGGAGCGTTTATTGATATTGTAGAGAAATAACGCTAAATGTGTTATTTCATGATTTAAAGGGGTTTTTAACGCAGGCGCTGCTGCCTAATGTGTCCCTCTCCATATATGGGCATTGACGTCACTGAAGTATCCGCCTTGAATGCAGGCGGAGCATCATGCATCAACAGCTTCCTTATTTCTGACCAGAGTAGTTACGAATACAACTAACGAAAACGATGTGTTGCCCAGTTCTGCTGCAATACCTCGAAGGATGGCGTTAGTGTTCATTATTTCTCCAAAATCTAAAGAATTCATAATGGATTTATAAAGTGGACCAACCAGCGAAGAAGGCTCGCACCTCGACATGAGAAATAGGGAGATTTTGCGGGTAAGACTTTTGCTCAGTTTAATTTTTGACATCAGAACAGAATGAATTGAGCCATGAAGACTCATTTACAAGTGAGATCTGTTTAGACAGACAAAAATTAGTGAAACTGGACACATGTAGGAATTGGAGGCTAAAAAAATCCTATTAAACTTTTTCTTCTTGGCTGAGAAGAAAAACTCTTAATATTTAAAAAAAAAAAACACCTCGCACATACAAGCACATAGTGACATAGACATCTAGTTTATATATAATTTAATTCATTATTACCGTACTTTCCGCCATACACATCACACCACCGTATAAGTTGCATCAGTCCAAAAACGTCTAAAAAGTGGTGGGGGGGAACATAAATATGTCGCTTTGCCATATACTGTACCGTATTTTACGGAATATAGGACGCGGTTTTTTATCATTTTTGCATGCCCTGCGACCTATATTCAGGTGCGACCTATTTATGGCTTTTTATAAAATAAGCTGATTTGTAATAATTTATTAACAAAAATTAAACTGAGACACACTCTTACAATAATGTCAGCTAACAAATATATATTTTTAGGTGTTTATCCTGCTAAAATTATTCATTTATTAAAGAAAAGTTCAGCTCAGACACATATTTGCTATAATTTTTATCAAACAAATAATTGTTTTTAAGTGTTAATCTTCTTAAAAGCCTTGCTGTGCGCTCCTGTGGAAGAGACATTTGCAGCAGAGCTAAACACGGTCCACATTTTGACGTAGGTGCGACCTATATTCAGGTGCGAAAATACGGAATCCAGAAAATACAGTAAGTCGCATCTATTATGCATCTATTATGCATCTATTATGCATCTATTATGCATCTATTATGCATCTATTATGCATCACCGCTGACCACCCAGAAACATGTGCCGGTGTTGTGCCAAAAATCGATAGGCTGCCAAATGACGGCCGCGGCAGCATGCATAGGAGGACTTCAACAAGAATTGAACAAGATTAATGCTTAAAAACATTTATTTGGTTGCTCAACATTATAACAAAGGTGTGTCTCAGTTGAAATTTTCCTTAATAAATGCACTTTAATGGTCAAATCAGCTGCATTTCACCTGGGCTGGACGGCGAAATGCAGCTGATTTGATGTTTGCTCCAGGAGTTCTGGAGCGAGAAGAAGGTGGCTTAGTATGACAAGCCAAGTGTCATTAATAGCCACTTAGACATAGGTGACATTGTTTTTCTGTAATAGTTTTTATATTCTTTGTTTTCCAATATTGCATCCTGCTGTTCTTGATGAATATCGCAAAGTCTTGGAGTGAAAAGTGTTATATAAAATAATTAATTATTATTTTACAACAACACTATTATATCTAATTATTAATTATCCTTTCCTATCTGCTTACTCAAATAAGCCATTCTGAGGACACAAGAAGATTTTAACCAAGCTTTACTAGACTGGTCACAAAAAGGCTCTCACAGATGTGTAAAGTTGCATGAGCCTCGTCAGTGATAATCTGCACTGGACAGTGAGTCAGGAAATACTTTAATACTGTACTGTACACACTTATCAGACAGAGGCGAGGTCAAGACGACCTCAGCTTTCCAGCTTACAGACTCGGAGAAGGCCTTGGAGTTATCAGGTGCACCTCCGTGCATCTGCAGGCTCCTCTCTGAAGAGACAAAACAACTCTCTAACTCACACACATTAATTTAGCATTAGTTACTAAAACATCCATGACTTTTACCTAAATTCCCCTGACAAATAGAACTTAGTTATTTGTTCGATCAAGGATTTTGACCAAAGTATCAAATGGTGCACAGAATGCCTCTTTTTGTGTGAACTTGCACAGAGACTAAAGCAGAACGTCTGAGTTAACAAACGTCAGAATCAATGGGCCTCATGCACGAACCGTTCGTACGCACAGATTTGTTCTTAAACTGTGCGTACGAGTGATTTAGGATCATTTGCGGCATTCAACAATGTTTTCGTATCCTACGATTTTTTTCAGATACGAACAAAATTTACGAGTGGTCCGGACCTGTCGTATATGAGCAGTCGGTCTGCTTTCATCCAGACGGATTTTCTCCACTAATAACTTTATATTTCGTTATTTAGAAAATATTTAGGGTTTAAAAAAGTCACGCACCACAATTGTTTTTGACAATAGGTTCTGTTTGAAGTCGAATTATAATTTTAAATGTAATAATGACTAACGGATTAAAGTATTTAAATTAAAATCAATTTGTTATCAATGCCTTTTTTTTTAAAACTACAATATTAATATTAAGATCTCAAACTGAAACCAACTTAAATTATGAATTAATTTAAGTTTAATTTGTCTCGGTAACGCAGACTTCGGTAGCGCAGACTTTACATTGACCTCCTCCTGTCGCAGTCATAGTGCTCAGATAGCTCAATGAGAAGAGCGTTGCGTCGCAGTTCTGAACCTTATGGGTTCAATTCCCACATGGGACAACGTTTTTTTTTTCTCCTTTTAATTCATTCCAGATTTAAAAAACACAAGAAAACTATTTACAATACAACAAGAAATGAAGCATAAAGTCTTTTTAATCTGGAATGAATAAATAATCTAAAGAAAGAAGGAAAAAAAAATAGTCATACCTTGTGGGAATCGAACCCACGAGGTCTCGATAAGGTTAGGAGCACCTAACGGCGCACTGCTTTACCCAGTGAGCCACCAGGACGCGTGCATATTTTAAGGTCCACATTTATTATAAACATACATTCTTTGGCTTTAGTTGGTCATTTACTCCCATGAGTGACGCTGCTAATAAGGACAGATTTTCTTTTCTCGATCAAGGAGAGCAGAACTTCAATCTCCGCACCTGTACAGTTCTTCTTTTTATTTTTCGCTGTCATTTTATGAACGGACCGTCCTGCTGTCAGAGGCAGGAAACGTAGCCTTATATGGTGTTTTGAGGGGTGGGGATTATGTAAATAACCTCTCCGCGTGCACGCGCAGGTGATAGAACAGGTGGGATTCATCATATTTGCGCAGCCATTTACACACTTTTCCTGAGGATAGAAGAGTTTGTTGAATCTGACGTGGCATGTTCGTACGAACGCTTCGTACGAACAAAAGTAAGAGAAATTTAGGATAAAAATACGAACATGTTCGTGCATGAAGCCCATTGTGCTTGTTCTTGTTAGCTTAGGTTTGGGTAAGGAGAGAACTTGCTCCTCCAGTATTGACTGATGACTCTCGACACTCGGTGTTTGTTACCGTGGCTCTTTGAGCAGAAACTCTTCTTGATGACAACACTGGCATGACTCACACTGTAGAACTTGTGATAAAGTTACTTAGACAGTCTGCATCAGTTTTTACTTTTTCTCCTTCTCCAGTGGACGTGTGTGTACGAGTTCCAGGAGGGGGCGCCCACACGGCCGCTGGTCTCCCCTCGCTGCTCCCTCCGCCTCACCCACTACATCGAGGAGGCCAACGTGGGCCGAGGTTACATCAAAGAACTTTGCTTCAGTCCTGACGGGCGGCTCATCTGCTCCCCCTATGGTTACGGCGTACGCCTGCTGGCTTTCGACGAGCGCTGTGGCGAGCTGGCTGACTGCTTGCCGGTTGAAACCAGCTGCCTCCGGGAGATCCGCTCCATCTACTCGCACAGTGACGTGGTGCTCACCACCAAGTTCTCTCCGACGCACTGCCAGCTGGCCTCAGGCTGCCTCAGTGGGCGCGTGGCCCTTTACCAGCCCAAGTTTTAACATCTGTCAAACACTGAGCTCTGCAGACCTGGGGAAATAAGCATTCACTGTGAGAAACAAGCCTGAAAGTAAATCAAAGAAGCATTGTACATGTATTGATCACATTTTGATAATGACCAAATTTCTGCTAAACTCTTGTTGTCCTTCTGTATTGTTCATGCAGCACTCCTTTGTGCAGATGCAGGTGTTTATCATTAAATCATCATTTTTTTGTGTTAAATTCTTCTCACAAAGATGTACTGTAGTTGAAAACAAATGTTGAAACCCCGACGTTTGTTTCCAAGTGCTCACTGGACTTCTTTCAGTGCGCATATTTTAAATATTAAAGTGCACAATGATCCTGGAAGTTTCATATCAAAGTTCATGCTCAATAATCCAGGTTAAAAAAAAATCCAACATAGTTCAGTCAGGTCCTCTGGACGGTTTCTTTTTATGTTGAAAGTTTCGTCCTTCATCCAAAGGACTTCATCAGTCCGAGAAGCCACAACAAACTCAGTCCCACAAGCAGAACAATCACACAGTGAGCCAACCAGTTTGATGGTGATAAGATGGTTTCTGGAGTCCGCCCTCTCCCCCGTCGACTCCTCTGAGACAGCCATAGCCAAAGTGGTTCAAAACATCAAACTTATCACCATCAAACTGGTTAGTCCACTATGTGAGTGTGCTGCTTGTGGGACTGAGTTTGTTGTGGCTCCTCGGGCTGATGAAGGACAAAACAATGAAACTGTCCAGATGACCTCACTGAACTTTGCTAGAATATCTATATATATATATATATATATATACAGTATATATGTACAGTATATATGTATATGACCTGGAGGCTTCAGTTACCATTAAAATTATTTCTTAAATATTTTCCTTCTGAGACAAGTCTGGCATGAACACATCTGGACCCAGGTCTGCAGCTGTTAAAGTGGACCGTTTGTTTACGTGCTAGCTGTTAGCCTCTGAAGGTAGGGGTGGGAGTGAAACAAAGACTTTGACTACTTGCCAGGACGGACACTTGCAGCCTCTCAGAGTTGCTGGAAGAACGTCCTAAAGAAGAAGCATAATAAGTTGTGGATGGACTGAAGACAGACTCACGAAGAAGACTGAAATTCTCGGTGCAGCATATACTTCAGGCCAGAACAAAGTACTCCGTTGTCCGTTTCTCTTTTTCAGACTCGAGCTTGTTTTCGACCTCTGCAGCAGTGAAAAACTGACTTTTTTTCAGGCTCGGCACGTCCAGATGTTGCCGTCTCAGGAGGACAACACTAACGATGCAAGCGGATCAGTGATTTGTGGAGGGACACAGATTGTTGTCTGCTGTCCATCACCCTGACTGGACGCACGTGCTTGTGCCACTCTTTGCTGCTTTGCTCGTTGCCTTTGCCACTGGTGCTGCTTCTCTGCTCATGCAATCTGATTTCAAGACCCCCCCCC
>JBBPBX010005239.1:32894-54868 GCA_038048925.1 Garcialebias charrua | reverse complement strand
TCTGTTCTGTCCTTTCATGTGTTTTCTGGTTTTCTTGATGTGTTGGCACTAACCGTAACGTTGCATTTAATCTGACACTGCAGTCACTTTTTGCCTTTTCTTTCAACACACTTCAGTAGTAAAATTAACCTGGAATCACATTTCCCGGACACTTTATTCTTTTTTTATCTTGAAACCCTGATTGAAAAGTTCACGCCTAGCTTCGTACAAACAAAATATCACTTAAAGTTATGCATTAAAGTACACAGTGTTTTTACATATTATTCACAAGGAGCATCAATGCTCTTAATTTTGTTTGTGGTGAAAATGTAAAAAGTAAAAACCAATCCCCAAATGTATAGCTTGAGTTCTGCTTCTTTTTTTAATTGTTATTAAAACAGATTTGTTTGGAACAACTTCCTCTTGCAGAGTATTTTGTCAGCAGCAGTAAATGAATGTTTTGGTTACGAGTTTGATTAATTAATCTGGTTTTAATGGGTTCTGGACAACTAATGAAATCTTTATGCAATCTTTTCTGTGGGGTGACTGGCTGAGTGCTTTGAGTCGTCGTCCTCCAATGTAAGACTTGGGGGTTTGATTCCACCAGCAGTCACATACTGAAGGGCAAGACACTGAACCCCTCATTGCCTCCGATGTGTGTCCCATCAGTGTATGAATGTGATACTGATTAGTCTGTAAAGATCTACAAACCGGATTCCAAAAAAGTTGGGACACTAAACAAATCGTGAATAAAAACTGAATGCAATGATGTGGAGGTGCCAACATCTAATATTTTATTCAGAAGAGAACACAAATGTTCTATTGGAGAAGCCCTATACACTTATGCATGCTCACAACCACACACGGATAGATGCAGGGATGTATATGAGGTATATATTTTCAGTGGTAAAAAGCCATAAATAGGTTGCACCTAAATATAGGTCGCAGGGCATGCAAAAATGATAAAAATCATCAACCTATTTATCGGAAAATACGGTAATTAGTGTTAATTGGTCTTCCAGCTGTTCGTTATATGCTCGATTTCCTTTTTCCAGCCCCTTATTGCTACGGTACTTGTCCCAACTTTTTTGGATTGTTGACACTGAAATTTTGAATAAACATATTTTTTTTCCTTTAAAATGTTACATTTACTCATTGATTTTCCAACCTTGCTCTCGACGGAGGCAGTCGCAACCTCTTCCCTCTCCTGTCCTTCCCCCCCCCCTGCTGCTGGCAGCTCCACAGATAAGCACCTCGAACGCAAATTAAGATGGATTGGAGGTTTGGGCATTCGATTCTACAAACAAGATCTCTACAGAAGGAAGGCACAAGGGGAGCCTTTCCACCCTCACAGAGTGACGGAGGATACGCCATGGATTCCGCCATGGATTCCGTGGATTCCTGGGATTGCTCTGGGGAGGTGAAGCATCTTGGATTATATTGGATTACAGTATGATGGCAGCGCTTTGCTTTTTTGGCGTTTGTGGAGCACTGGTCTATCGCAAAAGGGGGAGACTTCAGCAAGACTAATGCCTCTTTTCCACCGCTCGGCTCGGGTTGGATCGGCTCAGTTCGGGTCGGGTCACATCTATGTTTCCACAGCTTTTTTGTACCCCTTCTGTGGGCGGGGTCCAGAATCCTACTCGTCTTACCACATGGTGGCAGTAGTGTTCCCTCAAGCTATTTACTACAGTACTAGCCACCACTAGAAGAAGAACACAATAAAGGCTTTGACAGAATGTTGTGAAAGAGATGTCATGCTATAATGAGTACCTCATGAGCTGTAATCTTTAAACCCAATTCATAATCCTACCTTGTTGCCTTCTTTAAACCCATGTATTTTCCAATTTAGTATTTTTACAATAAAGATGTATTAAAGCATATTTTATTATTTAGTTATGCACAAGGTGCTTGATAAAGTTGCAAAACCATATTTATCTGAGCTGCTTCAACCTTCCTGCCCTCCCCGTTCTCAGATCAGCTGAGCAGTTGCTGCTGACAGTCCTCAAAACTTTTTAAATCTTATTTAAAAACACACATTTATTCCTTGGCTTTTAACACGTGATCTTATCTTTTATGGCATGTTAACACACCTGCAGTAAGACTGGTATATGTATTTATTTTTGTATGCTTTTTATAGTTTTTAATTAACTTGTCTTTTATGTTATTGTACAGCACTTTGGTTGACCCTGTGGTTTTTAAAATGTGCTTTATAAATAAAGTTGATTTAAAACATCACACTGTGATCTTTGAAACTGCCAGAGTTTCCCTGGTAAAGTTGCTGCTGGGTGGTAGATGGTAGATGGATGGTCTGTGAATTCTTTAACTTTAAACTGTCCAAAGGACTTTGGCCACTTTTAATTTTTGACTTTTTTTGTATGACTTCATCCTAGAACCAAATAATTTATAACGTAATAACAGTTGAGCAGATTCTAATAATCTTTATCTTATGATTCTTTAAAGGTCAAATGCAAATGGAAAGTTCTCTTAACTTCCAGTATGGATTTAAACACAATACACACTTCACATTATAAAATAAGTTTAGGAAATTGAATGTTCGAGGACACCACTTAAGAAAATATAACGTTTAATAGGAAAAGTTTGAAGTGACAAACAGAAGTAACAAATTTCCATCTGGTGTCTCACGTCTTCCTCCAGAAGATGACACAGGTTGTTGAATTCTGGCGATTTTCTTCTGTTGACTGTAAAAGAAAAATGTGATTAATTTAGTCCAGAAACTGTTTTTTTTTTTTTTAAACAACACAGTGTGATCACAACATGTTCATATACTAAATGTATCCTGTTGGAGTTATTTGAAATAAAATTCAATGTTTTATAGACATAAAGACACCTCCATTAATTTTCTCCATTCTACTTTGTATCACATATTATCAATTCTATCAAAAACCACATAGCTGATATTTTTCAAAAAAATCTAGTGTGATCACAACATGTTCATATACGAAATGTATCCTGTTGGAGTTATTTGAAATAAAATTCAATGTTTTATAGACATAAAGACACCTCCATTAATTTTCTCCCTTCTACTTTGTATCACATATTATCAATTCTATCAAAAACCACATAGCTGATATTTTTCAAAAAAATCTAGTGTGATCACAACATGTTCATATACGAAATGTATCCTGTTGGAGTTATTTGAAATAAAATTCAATGTTTTATAGACATAAAGACACCTCCATTAATTTTCTCCCTTCTACTTTGTATCACATATTATCAATTCTATCAAAAACCACATAGCTGATATTTTTCAAAAAAATCTAGTGTGATCACAACATGTTCATATACGAAATGTATCCTGTTGGAGTTATTTGAAATAAAATTCGAATTTTTATAATTTATTTTCGTTGTGCAAGCACAGTTTTGGAAGGAGTCAAAGCGAAACTACTTTAAATGCAGCATATTTGACCACTACGTGACAATATTAAAGCGTGGTTAAGCTCAGGAGCCCTCGTACTATAAAGTCAGCTATGAAATATATTTTATATCTGTTCATTGAGCTACATTTAAAGACATAAAGCCGCCCGCGCGCCGCGTGTTGCTCGTGGCGAACCTGCTTTTTAAAATCCTGCAGTTTTGAGCAGTACGTGATTTTATTAAGGACACGTTCAGCTGAAGACCCATCTTTGCTATAAATTTAAAAAATAATAATTGTTTTTACCGTGTTTATCATGTAAAGTCCTGCAGTGATCGCGTCCCTCTCTTCCGTGAAAACTGCTCGAGTCTCCTCCTTCCTACTTCCGGAGCGGGTCAGCTCGCATCAGTACACCTCTGAAACCAGCCCGAAAATCTCAAGAAATCTCGCGCGGCTTAGCACGGAATATCCGGTGGAAAAGGATGAAAGGGGGTCTCTGCGACGCACATATGACGTAACATCCGACCCGAGCCGACCGGTGGAAAAGGGGCATTAAATGCCTGGAGCACCCGACGTCTGGTCTGCGCTGTGACCTCGAGCTGTTTGTGAGCTTATCCAGAGGGTGAAACAGATCACCCACGGATTTGGACTCTGGACGTTGTGGTCAACATCTGAAATCAGCGCGAGCTTATCCAGAGGGTGAACAGATCACCCTCGGATTGGGACTCTGGTCAGCTGTGGTCAACATCTGAGGTCAGAGCTTGGATCAGTGGAAAAAGTCCCGAATTGGATCATATGAAACAGAATCGCCCTTACAGACTGAAGGCCACAGAAATTACAATGTGTGCCTGAAGTGAAAATATTTGTAATTCTTATCTGGCTCCCTTGGAAACAGCCTTGGAAAAGGCTGGATATCTAATCTCTCCTGAGACGTGGCTACTGTGGAAAAAGCTGTTCTTGTCTTGCCTGCTACCCCCCCCGGAGAACTTTTCTATGAGAGTTATCGGAGCCATCCGGAATATCATGGACAGAGCCTCCCTGCCTCAGTCTCAACGTCACATGCAACATGTAACTGTCCTAAATGTGCTTATGATATGGTTTTTACTGGATCATGCGGTGTCTTGCAGACAAAATGTGATTCATTTTTTTTAATATCAACGCTGTAACCCCCATGGTTTCTTTCCCTGTTTTCCCACCTTTGACCTTCATCCAGAACGGATGAGAGAGGCCGCGCTGAAGAACATGTCATGTGTTTTGATAAGGCAGCAGCTTTTCACACTCCTGGATGACTGTGAATACATAATTACGCTGTATCGGTGAAAATTGGTGCAATGTTAATAAAAGCTCTTGAATCTTGAATTAAACTTTTGATCTGTCATCTTTGTTCTATTACGAATAAAATATTGACATTTGCCATCTTCACATCATTGCATTCAGTTTTCATTCACAATTTGTTTAGTATCCTAACTTTTTTGGAATCCGGTTTGTAGTAGATGCTATATGAATGGGTAAATGAGGGCACAGATTGTGTTGTAAAGAGCTTTGAGTATCTTGATCAGATAGAAAGGAGCTATATAAGTGCAGTCCTATTACCATTTAAACTGGGTTATACAGGGATATTCTTATTGTATTTGATCTTTATGAGATTTAAACACTTAAGAAGAACATCCATCCTTTATCTTTACCTGCTTCTTCCTTTATGGGTCGTGGGGGTCACTGGTGCCCACGACAAACTATCACTGTGCAAGAGGTGGTGACACCCTGGACAGGTCTCCTGTCCATCCCAGAGACAAACGAGACAAACAATAATTCACTCTCACTCACACCTAGGGACAATTTAGAGTTACAATCAGCCTAACATGCATGTTTTTGATGGGGAACTGGTCAAGTGCCCAGGGGCCCATGATCTCTAAGGGGCCCAGGACAGTGAGGGCACACGCAAAATATCTGGTTATCTCCTGCTTTGCTTGGAGCCCTGCGCTGCACAGAGACTGCTGCGCTTCCACCCCGCCTCCACCCAGCGTCGCCGCTGCAGCACTCGTTTGTTTGTACAGATTAGGGCATTTCATTTGTTTTGAGCATACAGTATTATTTATCAATTTCTTTTATCTGCTGGGCATAATCAGTTCTTTCGTTTTGACATTTTTGCCTCAGCTGTGCGGTATATGAAATGACTTGCCCCCTAAGATAGGCCTTAAGGGTATCCCAAACGGTTGACAGTGGGATCCCAGGAGTTCTGTTAATGGATAGAAAGAAGGTTATTTCTTTCTCTATAAATGTGACAAAATCATTGTTTGACAGCAACGTTGAATTGAATCTCCATACTCCTTAGAGGAATGTCAGGGAGGGATAGAGACAGAGTCACAGGTGCATGGTCTGAGATGACAATACTGTGGTGATTACAGCCACGGACAGAGGGAAGAAGTTTGTTGTCCATGAAAAAGTAATCGATCCTCGAGTATGTGATGAACATACCATACCATACCATACCAGCTTTATTTATAGAGCACTTTAAACACCTACAGGACCAAAGTGCTGTACACACAACAAAACAATCACAATCAGGTAATAAAAATGATTAAAATAATTAAGAGTCACATAATAAAAGTTGAGGAATCATACAATCAGATAATACAAGCGACTAAAATTATTAAAAGTCAACATCTCAGATGGTGTCATAGGCCAGGGAGAAGAGATGGGTTTTAAGAAGAGATTTAAAAACAGACAGGGAAGAGGCCTGTCTGATGTTCAAGGGAAGGTTGTTCCACAGTTTAGGAGCTGCCACAGCAAAAGCACGGTCTCCTCTGAGCTTGCGTTTTGTCTTTGGGACACTCAGGAGCAGCTGATCACATGACCTGAGGGATCGAGAGGGTGTGTATGGCTGCAGCAACTCGGACAGATAGGGCGGGGCAAGACCATTTTGCGCTTTAAAAGCAAATAAAAGAACTTTAAAATGAATCCTGGAATGTACGGGCAGCCAGTGCAGGGAGGCTAAAACAGGAGTAATGTGGTCAAACTTTCGTGTGCCAGTTAAAAGTCGTGCAGCAGCGTTCTGTACCCTCTGAAGCTGAGAGATACACGAATCACTGATTCCTATATAGAGTGCGTTACAGTAGTCCAGCCGAGTGGTCACAAAGGCGTGAACTACTGTTTCAAAATGCTGCTTGGAAAGAATTGGCTTCACCTTAGCCAGCTGCCTCAGATGGAAAAAACTAGTTTTAACAACTGCTCTGATGTGGTTTTCTAATTTTAGTCCGGCATCGATCTTGACCCCCAGGTTTGTAACAATAGGTCTGATGTATTGAGCCAAGGAACCAACATTGACATTGGGAGTCTCAGTGGAGCTTCCAAAAACCATCACCTCAGTCTTCCCCTCATTAAACTTTAAGAAGTTCACAGCCATCCAGGCTTTGATGTCCTCCAGACATGAAAACAGAGGGGCCAGAGAGTTGGAGTCCTTTTTCTGAAACGGGACATAAATCTGCGTATCATCTGCATAACAATGAAAGTAGATCCCATATTTTCTAAAAGACTGAGCCCTGAGGAACCCCACACAGAAGAGGAGCAGAGGAGGACACATGGTCACCAAGGCGGACACAGAAAGTACGGTCGGCTAAGTAGGACCTAAACCAGTTCAGTGCTGCACCGCTGACACCCCCCCATTGTTTCAAACGACATAGTAAGATGTCATGGTCCACGGTGTCAAAAGCAGATGATAAATCTAAAAGCAGGAGGACAACACTGTCACCAGAGTCTGTTGCTAAAAATATGTCGTTAAAAACCTTTAAAAGAGCAGATTCTGTACTGTGCAGAGCTTTAAAACCAGACTGTAAAACCTCGAGAATGTTCTGTTCTTCCAAATATGCTGATAGTTGGTTGTACACAACCTTCTCGAGCATTTTTGAAAGAAATGGCAGTTTGGAGATGGGCCTGTAGTTAGCAAGAACAGAGGGGTCAAGAGTGGGTTTCTTAATGAGAGGCTGGACAGCTGCATGTTTAAAATGTTCAGGGACCACACCAGAGGACAGACTGCTGTTCAGAAGAGCAAGGACTGAAGGACATAGAGTCAGGAAAACCTCTTTGAATAAACGAGGAGGAACAGCATCACTTGGTGATCCTGTTGGCTTCAAGTGACTGACCACCTCCTGCAGAGACGACAGAGTCACAGGTTCAAAGCTGTCAAAAACAGCCGAGCAGGGCACAGAGACTGAGGGGTCATGAGCAGAAGGTGAGATCTGGGCTCTGGTGGAATTGACTTTCTCAACAAAGAAGTTTAGAAAGTTTTCACATGCAGCAGGTGAAGGTTCAATACAGTTTGTTTGTGGTGCATTGAGAACAGAACCAATAACTTTAAACAGAACATGAGGACTGTGACTGTTTGATGCAATCACATTTGACAGGTATTTTCTTTTGGCATCTTTCACAGTTTTTTGATAGTGACGCCAGCAGTCCTTTAATATTTGAAACAACACCTGTAATTTGTTCGATTTCCACCTGCGCTCAGCTCTGCGACACTCTCTCCTGGCTGCCCTGGTGTTTTCGTCCAACCACGGTTCACACTTGATTTTAGGATGTTTGATTTTTAACGGACACACAGCGTCCAGAACCGTTTTGCAGGTGGAGTGAAACCATGAGCTGAGGGCCTCGGTGTTGTTGGTCTCTGGGATGGTACAGTTCTGATTAAAAGCAGATGAAAAGTGACCAGCAGTGGAAGAGTTCAGAACACGACAGAGTCGAGCTGCAGCACGGGGTTTAGCTTTAGTGCAGGACAAGTTAGTCTCAAATAAAACAGGCATGTGGTCTGAAAACACAGGGTCACTACTCACTACATTAAAAACAGGTAAACCACACGATAAAACCAGGTCCAGAGTGTGTCCACGCTCATGTGTAGAAAAAGTCACAGACTGCACAAGATTAAAAGAGTCAATGATGTTTAAAAAGGACTGAGCCATGGGTAAATCAGGACAACACACAGATATATTGAAATCCCCTAAAATGAGAATTCTGTCATATTTTGGCATAATTTCAGCCAAAAAGTCTGAGAACTCATTTATAAAATCCTTGTTGTATTTGGGGGGACGATAAACAGCCACACACAGCGTAATGTGGGAGGAGCCAAGTTCAAACAGGCTGTGCTCAAAGCTGTTGAATGAAAATGGAGGCAGCTGTTTACATTCAAAACAACTTTTAAAAACAGTCACTATTCCTCCTCCTCGACCAGACATCCGTGGTGAATTAAAATAGCAGCAATCCTGTGGTAAAAGTTCCTTCAAAACTCTGGACTCACCTGGTCCCCCTGTCCATGACTCTGTTATGAATAAGAAGTCCAATTCTTGAGATAAAAAGAAATCCTTGATGATAAAAGTTTTATTTGTCAGCGATCTGGCATTAATCAGGCCCATCCTGGCAGCAAGTGGCTGTTCTGCGTCCTTATCCAACATCCGCGCGTCCCGACACAGAGGCTGCAGGTTTTGGAGCGTGCGCCGGCGTCTGCAGGGACGAGGAAAACGGGGCGCGTGCGGTTGAATCGCTCCATCATGGCCGCCGCCAACAGGTACCAGCCAGGCTTCAGGGGGGTCCAGCACACGCAGCGGAAAAGAGAGGCGGGGCACCGATCCAAACTTTTCTGAAGAAGCTGGAGAAAAGCGTCTCAGCGCAGCTTTTAATCTCACCAGCTGACCGCCGCGCTTGCCGCGGCGACGCACGCGTTTCTGCCGGCGCGGTGGAGTCCAAACACAGCACAGGTGAGCTGGGATCCCTGACAGTAGCGGGGGCAAAGTTCCGTGTCTGGTGAAGTCCCAAGTAGACAGATTTCTCATAGAAAGTCCAATTTCCAGTAGAGTTTGGCGATCATACACCACTAAGGAGTTGGCGATCATACACCACTAAGGAGTTGACATTAGTGGAGAAAAGCAGCATAATCTGCAACAAACAAATAATACGCAGAGACAAACGGCAGGCCATGTTCACAGGCGCCATCTTGGATATCTAACATGAGAGAAAAAAGAATATTCTCTCTCAGCTGGGTGTAAAAAACGCCACACATTGCACAGGCCATACTTAGATAAAAAGGCACGGATAGTGTGGGACGACCTGCTGGCTATGGCAGGGTTTGTAGAGGATCTGTCCAAAACTGAATCCAGCTAGCAGTTCAAGTCACCACCGAGTATCAATGAGTATGTGTTAAGGTCCGGGAGCAGTGAAAATAATTTCTCAAAGAAACCGACGGCTTGACCGACGGCTTGATCAAGGCTTGACCTTGATGACCCTGAGGTCATCAAGGTTTGACCTTGACGACCTTGAGGCTGTCAAGGTTTGACCTTGATGACCCTTAGGTCATCTATGATTAACCTTGACCTTGACGACCTTGAGGCCATCAAGATCATCATGATGCATGATCATGCATTTGTTCTTCAACTGCTAAAGCAGAGGAGGCTACTGTCGGACACATGAGCTGGGAACGCTCGGTGGACCCTAGCGGCCGAAAGTGTAACTGCCTAATAGACAGGAGGGGCGATCATGCACTCTCCAGAGACAGGCCAGCCCCCTTGGGCTGGAATGCTGAACGGAACCGTTTAGCATGTTTGGACCTCTCTACAGCTGTTGTCCAGACCATCCAAGACGCACGAGCTACGTCTACGACAACTCTTTACGCGTCTAAATGGGCAGCTTTTCAGCGTTGGTGCACTGAAAAAGATGTTGTCGCTACGTCATGTGAGATTGGCTGCGTACTGTCATTCCTGCAGCTACTGATGGACAGGAATTTAGCCTTCAGCACCATTAAGGTTTACGCTGCAGCTATTTCCTCGTGTCACGAAGGGTTTGGTGACAGGACACTGTTTAATCACCCTCTGATGAAATGGTTTTTAAAGGGCGTGCGACGGCACAGACCTGTGACGCGCGTCCTCGCTCCCCAATGGGACCTGTCCTTGGTTTTACGTGCGTTACTTAAAGCTCCTTTTGAGCCTTTAGGTGAAGTGCAAATGAAGTTCCTGTCCCTTAAAACCGCACTGTTGCTGGCACTCACGTCAGCAAAGAGTAAGTGATTTATGTGCTCTCTCTAGCCGTTTTCGCACTGCACAGCCCTCCCCGGCTTCTAACCCGGGTTCGTGTTGTTCGCATTTGCCATCTCGGGCTGGCGGCAGCCCGAGTTTTGGAACCCGCCCGACGGAGGTTCTAATCGGGCCGAGCTCCCGGGCCCAGTTTGACGTCATGCACTGCTCATCATTTGATTCATTGTTTACAGCAGGGGCGGGACTGCTGCGTGTTGAGTCATCAACTCGTTCTAACAACAACCTCAGCGCGAGCTGAATTTCATTCAAATTTAACTACGGAAACCCCTAAAAATATATTTGTTAGCTGAATATATATATATATATTAGTGTTTCTGAGTTTAATGTTTGTTAATAACTGATTACAAATCAGCTTATTTTACATGGGCGTAACCAGGATTTTCTGAGGGGCGATCCGTTAAAAGGAAAAGTGGAACTACAAAGTGCAAGATACCCATTGGTTCACTGATAAAGCATCGGGTTGCCGCTCCAAGCGTTTTCTTGACTTGGGTTTGAATCTCACTCGGTTGAAGTTATTTTACGTTTGTCTTTTATTGGATTAAAAAAAAGGAGTTTGTGTTATGCCTGTGGTTAACACAAACAAACTCCTTCTTTTTTTTCCTCCAATAAAAGACAGAACAGCTGAGAACAGCTGTTTGTCCTTTACTTTTGACCCATGTACTGAAACCAAACTGCACGTTGTTGCTCACAGCTTCTCAGCTACTGTCCATGTGCTTTTATTTTGAAATACTAAGGTGGCTCTGGAGTTGATCAAAGTGGTTGGAGGCTATAGGTTGGACTCTTTCAAAAACTGCTTCTTCAACTTGGCCATTCCAGTCGTGGTGCTCACAGAGCCCGCTGCAGTTAAACAGACACTCATCAGGTTGGAGCATTTCCATGGTTACCATTTTTACTCCAGTGGTGAACTGGTAAAGTGTAGGTCATGACCATTTGGACTTCTGAAGTGTGCATGTGGTATACGTTCCAGGAACATCATGTACTTCTAATAATAATAATAATAATGAATTTAATTTATAACGCACTTTTTATTAACGAAAATCTCAAAGTGGACTTCTCCATCTGGGACTGCTGGATGATCTTTAGCCATGAGGACTTCACTCTGTCTGACTTTATGAATGCAGTGAGGGTGAGACATTCGTTTACATTGTTATGTTCTGCAGCTTCTTTGCAGTATTTTCTAGAGGTTTTTGTTGTATTGTTGTAGAAAAAGATTTAACCAAGCATGGTTGTCCATGGAGTAAAGATGCTGTATGTGCCTGTGATGCCTGGATACTCAAAGAGACTCAAACTCACATAAGCACTTTATCTCCCTTTAGCCTTAGTCCGTTTTACTTGTTTTCTTACATAAAATGATTTGCCTGCCTAAAAGACTGAAGTCCACTGAACTGCTGTCTCCTACAGGATGCAGAAGCTCATCAAGCCATCAGCAGACCACTGCTACATTGATCTTACAGTATAATTCGCTCCAGAATCTGATGGAGACGTGGACCTACCCAGTCTGCCTGTCAGATACTACTTTAGCTCCGACGGGAAGGTGTACTGACAGCTTCAGAGATGTCCTCTTCAAACCTACCATGTCCCCATTGTTGTGTTCCATTTAATACCACCAAGAGAGTCCAGCATGTTGTTTGAACACCACTTTATTCTGCTGTGTCACACCTGACAACAATCAAGACTTCTTCACTTATATACCTTTTTACACCACCATGTAACCAAGAGTTATACTGACACCAAGTGGCTAAACTGTTACATCATCATATCATGACATCCTCCTTTCTTTAAAATATCACAATATACATTTACAATAATACACATATTCATTAACCTTTAAATGTTATATCATCATATCATGACTTCCTCTCTTTAAAACATCACAATATACATTCACAATAAAACACATATTCATTAACCTTTAAATCACAAGTTCAGTCTTTGAGGTTTCTTGATCTGCCTTGTTGATCTTCTTAAGACAGGTTCACTAGAAATCTCTGTGCTTGAAGAAGATAAAGAAATAGAATTAGATGGAGATGATTTATGACCTTCTCCGTCTGTTTCGTCTACTCCATCCCCTTCACCAAAAACAACTGGCTCCTTAACAGTTTTTTGTATTTTAAGCAAACTGCGTCTATTACGTCTAATTATTTGTCCTTCCTCAGTTTTTACTGTAAAAGATCGAGGAGCAACTTCTTCAAGAACATTAGCTTTGGTCATCCATCTACCAGAATCTTCAATTCTGACTGTGTCATTTCTGTTGAGAAGCGGAAGCTGCTTTGTTGTTTTGTCATACACATGTTTTTGTTTAGCTTTTAAAGATCTTAGCTTTCGATGTAGTTTTGGAATCTTTCTCACTTTAGTGTAACATGGTAATGTAGTTCGCAGTTTTCTATTCATCAACAATTCTCCTGGTGATAATCCACATTCCAGAGGTGACGCTCGATAACTAAGCAAAGCAAGATAAGGATCTGAACCACTGTCAGCAGCTTTCTTCAGTAGTTGTTTGAGAATATGAACGCCTTTTTCAGCCTTCCCATTTGACTGAGGATACAGGGGGCTTGATGTAATGTGTTCAAATCCATAATGATCTACAAACATCTTCCACTCCTTGCTACTGAAACATGGTCCATTATCACTTACAACCACATATGGAATACCATGCCTGGCAAAAATGGATTTCACATGTGTAATCACACCAGTTGATGATGTACTTGACAACAATGCCATCTCAGGAAAGTTAGAATAGTAATCAATGACAACTAAGTAGTCTTTGCCCTGAAGATGAAACAAATCCATTCCCACTTTATGCCATGGTTCCATTGGCATGTCCATAATAATCATAGGTTCTTTAGTTTGCTTATTTCTGTGTTTTTGACATGTTTCACATGATCCTATCATTCTTTCAATGTCTCTATTTATTCCTGGCCAAAACACAGTTTCCCTGGCCCTTCTTTTGCATTTCTCAATACCAAGATGACCTTCATGTATTCTACACAGAATATCTTGCCGTAAATTTTGTGGAATAACAATCCTGTTCTGCTTTAATAAAAGTCCATCCACATGGCTCAATTCACTTCTAATGTGGTAGAATAATGAACTAGATCCTTCTGGCCATCCATTCTCCATGTGTTCAACCACACGTTGTAACTCTGCATCAGCTGCTGTTTCTGCTACTATCTGTCCAAACTTTGCATTAGATACAGGTAGAGCTGCACACACCATGTTCACATAGCTTTCCACATCTTCTGCAGTAGTACTCATTGCATCCTTAAGAGGTGCTCGTGACAGTGCATCAGCTATGATAAGGTGTTTTCCTGGCGTATATATCAGTTCGAAATCATATCTCTGAAGTTTCATCATCATTCGTTGAATTCTTGGAGACATATCATTCAAATTCTTTCTCACAATTGTTACAAGTGGTCGATGATCTGTTTCTACAGTGAATGATGGTAAGCCATAAACATAACTGTGAAACCTCTCCAATCCAAAAACTAATCCTAGACATTCTTTTTCAATCTGAGCATAACGACACTCTGCTTCTGTCATTGATCTGGATGCATAAGCAACTGGTTTCCACAGCTCACCCTCAGCTTGCAGTAACACAGCTCCTAAACCATCCTTGGAAGCATCTGTCGACACCTTAATGCTCTTTGCTGGATCATAAAAGGTCAGCACAGGTGCAGTAGTCAGTAGTTTTTTAAGGCTTTCCCACTCACAATCATGTTCATCAGCCCACTGAAAATCATTTTCTTTACACAAAAGTTGTCTAATACTGGACGTTCTAGCTGCGAGATTGGGAATAAATTTACCAACAAAGTTTATCACTCCCATGATGCGCTGTACTCCAGTTTTATCTTTGGGTATTGACATGTTAAGTATGGCATTTATCTTTTCTTGACTTGGCTGTATGCCCTGTACCGATAACTTATCTCCCAAAAATATAATTTCTTCAACTCCAAAAAGACATTTACTTTTGTTAAGTTTTAGTCCATGACTTTTAATGCGCTCTAAAACTTTGACGAGTCTCTCATTGTGCTCTTGACAAGTAGAACCCCAGATTATGATGTCATCGACATACACTCGAACTCCTTCAAGTCCTTCAACAATCTGTTCCATTGCTCTGTGAAATATTTCAGATGCTGAGATTATTCCAAATGGTAGCCTCAAAAAACAGTATCTGCCAAAAGGAGTATTGAAAGTACAATACTTGCTGCTACTTTCATCAAGTTTCAGCTGCCAAAAACCTTGTGAAGCATCCAATTTTGTGAAATATCTTGCACCCGTCATTTCACTAGTAATTTCTTCACGTTTAGGTATCTGGTAATGCTCACGTTTAATATTTTCATTCAAATCCTTTGGATCCATGCACAATCTCAGTTCTCCATTCTTTTTCTTCACACACACCATCGAGCTAACCCAATCTGTTGGTTCTTCAATTTTTTTAATCACTCCCAACATAGTCATGCGTTCAAGCTCTTTCTTCACTTCATCTCTTAATGGTGTAGGAATTCTTCGAGCTGGATGTATTACTGGTTTTGCATTTTCTTTTAACTGTATTTTATATGTAAAAGGTAGTACACCAAATCCTTTAAATACATCAGCATAGTTTTGCACTATAGAATCAACAGAGTCATGTTGCTTACTTACAGCTGCATCAATGCGATTTACTCTTTTCACCAACTGCAAGTTTTCACAGGCTTTGTCACCTAAAAGAGAGTCCAAACCATCACTAACTACAGAGAATAATAGATTGTGTGTTTTTCCTTTGACGGTCACTTTTAGTCTACACGTTCCCAAACACCTTATACTTTGTCCATTATAATCTCTGAGCGTGATTATTTTATTCTCTATTTTTGGCTTGACTTTCATTGTTTTAATGTCAGACATACTAATCAGGTTTGCTTTAGCACCAGTGTCCAATTTCATGGGAATAATAGTGCCATTAATTTGCAACGGTGCTATCCATTTATCTTCTCGGATAACATGAATTGTTTCTTGTGGTTTATCTTCACAGTTTACCATACCAATAAAAAATGTGTCATTCAGATCAGCATCTTCATCAGCATCTTCATCTTCAACCAAATTCACAGACCTTCCTCTTCTCTTCGAAAAGCACTGCTTGGCAAAGTGGTTTTTTCCCCCACACTGAGAACATTGCTTTCCATACGCAGGACATTGTTTCAGCTTATGTCGAGAACCACATCTCTTACAGTTGAACATCTCTTCATCCATGCGTTGCACAGCCCGTTGTCCTCTGCGATGTTGTCCTCTGCTTGAAACTGCACCAACCACAACAGATTCACTGATGCTGGCCGGGTTGTCTTCTGCATTGTTGAAAGTCCTCAGGTGCATCCGGGAGAGCTCACTGGCTTGGCAAATCTTCATAGCTCCTTCCAAGGTAAGCTCCATTTCTCTCAACAGCCTTTCTCGGATCTGCTTGTCTGCCACGCCAAACACTATCTGATCACGAATCATGGAGTCTTTCAGTGTGCCAAAGTTACATTTCTGAGCCTTCAACTTCAGATCAGTCAGAAAACTATCAAACGTTTCATGTTGATGCTGCACACGAGATCGGAACACATATCTCTCGTATGTTTCATTTTTCTTTGGTGAACAGTGTCTATCAAAATAATCAAGCACATTCTCCAACTTGTCTTTGTCGTCTTCGTTATCAAAAACAAATGTGTTGTACACTTCAATGGCTTGTGAACCTGCTATTGTCAGCAGTAGTGCTACCTTTCTGCTGTCTGGCTCCTCATCCAGTCCCATGGCCTTCACATACAGCAGAAACTGTTGCTTGAAGTTCCTCCAACTGCTGTCAACATTGCCGCTCAGCTTCAAAGTCTCTGGTGGCTTCAAAGAATCCATGTTCCTCACTTGTCAGTGATCCAAACTGGTTACTTTACTCCTGACACCATGTTGTGTTCCATTTAATACCACCAAGAGAGTCCAGCATGTTGTTTGAACACCACTTTATTCTGCTGTGTCACACCTGACAACAATCAAGACTTCTTCACTTATATACCTTTTTACACCACCATGTAACCAAGAGTTATACTGACACCAAGTGGCTAAACTGTTACATCATCATATCATGACACCCATTTCTTTTCTTCATGCAAACTGTTCAACCCTGAGATCATAGGCCAGGCAGGCAGGACTAAGTCTTCCTGCAGAATGTTATCACAAGATGATAAAGCTCCTAGCCCCGGCACACCACTCCCGCCAGAACTGCAGACCTGGTCCCAGTTTTGTTCTTGGCTCACATCTAGCCAGTGGAACATAAGGATGCTTGAGTAGCACTTGTCGTACCTCTGTACAGAGATTTGGTTTGTTCGTTTTACTCTGAAACGGACAGCCCTGCCTGTGTTGACGCCTTAATTGATACTTTATTTTGTTCATTTCGTAGCGTTGGCCTTCTTAAAAACGGTAAAAGTCGTCATTTAAAGTTACATACTGCAAGGTACGGCCCATTCCTTGTTATTATTTTAAAATCTGCTCGGTTTTAAAGTTGTAAGATTGTTGCGTTGGCACAGGAACGATCAGCAGATGGTGGTCATCACATCATCTTCCTCCTCAGAATTTGTTCATCTCTTCTTACAGAAACCGATCAAGCTGTTGAACGGTTTTGTGGCAAACGACCAAAGATAATTATCAACTTTAACGTCTTTCATCGGCCTTATCACAACACGTCTATCATCAGCAACATGTCGACGGCACCTTCAACGTGCTTCGTCACAAGTAGGCCCACGTCTGTCACCTCAGAAAAGCATTTTTATATCGCAACACGTTCAAAATGATGCATCTGTTGTGAGGGGTTCAACCAGCCAAACATAGCTGTTTACTTCATGCACTGACATCATTTAATACTCGCTGGCAAACCATGTTTGTTAGCTTAAACGTGATATGAGCAGATGTTTCTTGGACAGGAAGGCCTCAAACATCTGCGTCCAACATAAACACACTCCTGGTTTTAACAGTTTGTTTCATTTGTTTATGGATGTACATTGGTGACGTATTTACTTCTTTTTTGTGTCAAACTGAGCCTGTGTTGATGTTAAATTATGGTGCGCTGGTTAATCCTTAGTAATGAACGCTGAGTTGTTTTTATCCAGGCAATTCAAAATTCAGTTCCCCTTGAAAGTTGTGAAATATACAGGTTTATATTTGAAATGATGCCCATGAAGTTCTGAACTGAGTCAAAACCAAAGTTTATATTGGGTTCAAGATCAGTCGAAAGGTAAAATTATTTATCCGCTTGCAGTAATCTGCTGGCCAAGACTAAAATTAAACAAAATAATTAATCGTTCATTCTATATTCACATACAGTGAATATTCTGAAGCAGAATGTCTCATGTGTTATTAACTCTTGTGCAATGACCATCTGTGTAAAAACAGTGTTGAGAGATTATGTTCGTTCTTGTCACAACCTCCATCTATGGTCCAATAAAATGTGAGAATTCAGGCTGTATTAAATTAAAGTGCTTGAGTCTTTGTTTAAAAAATTATGAAAACTCAGTTGTTTATTACATTTTATCAGTTCCCTCCAAGATATGAAGACATTGGTTTAAACATATAATTTACAAAGCTGTACAGTAATATAGATGCATGTATTTTAAGCTTATGCAGAATTTATGTTAAAAATTATTTCATTTTTACATTTCATTTGTAAATGTGATTATAAATACTAGTGCAAATAATATATACATAAATATGAAGAACAGTTTCTTGAAGCATTTACTTCATATGTCGAGGTCCTGCAGGTTCCCCCAGCTGGGTCCCACTTTGACTTTGGCTTTTAGCTTCACGTACAGTGTCACTGCTGACTCCATCTCCCTCTTTACGATCTGTGCAACCTGACAAGAAAAAAAAACATTAACATAAACTTTCCTGCTTTTATACGCACGTCAAAAGTCTGCCGTGTTACGGTGTGGCCTCCATCCGTCTGTAAACTTTCTCTTGTCTCATAACTTCTGATCCGCTCAAGATGATTTAACAAAATGTCTACACATATCTATCATCACTAGACAGAGTGTTGCATACCCCATCACTCCAGCTTCAAGGTCAATATAAAAAATCAAGGTCAAAGGTTTGTAAGGTCATTGTTTGTCCGGGCCATTTGTTGAGCAGGGTATAACGTGCTATGTGCGTTACTCGAAGATTAATTTAGAACCAGTACTTAACTTGAGCCGGAGTTTTATGTGTCCAAGAGACCAAGTGGAAGGGCAGCAAGGCCCGCAGCATTGGAGCAGGGTTCAAACTGTTTTACCATGGTGTGGATAGAAAGAGAAATGGAGTAGGGGTGGTCCTGAAGGAGGAGTTGGCAAAGAATGTAGTAGAGGTGAAGAGAGTGTCAGATAGGGTGATGTGTCTAAAGGTAGAAGTAGAAGGTCTGATGCTAAACATAGTAAGTGGTTATGCTCCACAGGTTGGATGTGATGGGGAGGAGAAAGATGAATTTTGGAAAGATTTGGATGAAGTGATAGAGAGTATTCCCAGGGAGGAAAGAGTGGTGATTGGAGCAGACCTGAATGGACATGTTGGTGAAGGAAACAGAGGGGATGAGGAAGTGATGGGTAGGTTTGGTGTCAAGGAAAGAAACCAGGAAGGACAGATGGTGGTGGATTTTGCCAAGAGAATGGAAATGGCTATAGTCAATACCTATTTCCAAAAGAGGGAGGAACATAGAGTGACCTATAAGAGTGGAGGAAGGAGTACACAGGTCGACTACATTCTGTGTAGAAGAGGAAACCTGAGAGAGATTGGAGACTGTAAGGTTGTGGCAGGGGAGAGCGTGGCCAGACAGCATCGGATGGTTGTGTGTAGAATGACTGTTGTTGCGAAGAAGAGAAAAAGAGTAAAATCAGAGAAGAAGACCAAATGGTGGAAGCTAAAGAAGGAAGAATGTTGTGAGAAATTCAGAGACGAGCTGTTAAAGGCTCTGGGTGGTAAGAAAGAGCTTCCAAGTGACTGGGCTACTACAGCAACAGTAATTAGAGAGACAGGTAGGAAGGTACAGGTAGTCCCCGACTTACGAGCGAGTTCCGTCCCTAGGGGGCGCTCGTATGCCAAAAATTCGTAAGTAGGATCACATAGTAAAAAAAAATATATATATATATATATTTTTTTTTACTTTTTATTTATTTATTTTTTTATAAATGAATACATGTACAGTACTGGACAGTCACCAAGCACTTAGCCTATCCTAACAGTTTTTAAAGATGAAGGAATAAGTTGAATTGTCTCCCTTTCACATAAAGGGAGCAAGCTCCCTATGGAGCCTGCAGGGAGGAGGGAGACAATTCAACTGACTCCTTCATCTTTAAAAACTGTGTTAGGATAGGCTAAGTGCTTGGTGACTGTACAGTACTGTACATTTATCTATTTATTAAAAATATACAGTATATACAGTATTTTTATTTTTTTATTGTTTTTTATTTATAAATAGATAAATGTACAGTACTGTACAGTCACCAAGCACTTAGCCTATCCTAACACAGTTAAGGAGTCAGTTGAATTGTCTCCCTCCTCCCTGCAGGCTCCATTCCCATAAAGGGAGCTAGCTCCCTTTATGTGAAAGGGAGACAATTCAACTCACTCCTTCATCTTTAAAAACTGTGTTAGGATAGGCTAAGTGCTTGGTGACTGTACAGTACTGTACATGTATTCATTTATAAAAAAAAAAAATAAATATATATATATATTTTTTTTTATGAGATGCATGCTCGTAAGTCGGGGACTACCCTTGGTGTGTCATCTGGACAGAGAATGGATGATAAGGAAACCTGGTGGTGGAATAGTGAAGTGCAGGACACCATTCAAAGAAAGAGATTAGCCAAGAAGAAATATGACAGTGAGAGGACTGAAGAGAGGAGACAGGAATATAAGGAGATGGGACATAGAGCAAAGAGGGAAGTAGCTAAGGCAAAGCAGAGGGCGTACAATGAGTTGTATGGGAGACTGGACACTAAAGAGGGCGAGAAGGACTTGTACCGATTGGCAAGACAGAGGGATCAGGCTGGAAAGGATGTGCAACAGGTTAGGCTTATTAAAGATGGGAATGTTCTAACAAGTGAGGAGAGTGTGATGGGAAGATGGAAGGATTACTTTGAGGAGCTAATGAATGAAGAGAATGAAAGAGAAAGAAGAGTGGAGGTCATAGAAACTGTGGACCAGGAAGTGGGAAAGATTAGTGAGGGTGAAGTCCGGAAAGCTCTGAAAAGAATGAAGAAGGGGAAGGCAGTAGGACCTGATGACATACCAGTGGAGGTTTGGAAATGTCTTGGAGAGGTGGCAGTGAGGTTTTTGACTCAAATATTTAATGGAATATTTGAGGGTGAGAAAATGCCTGAAGAATGGAGAAGAAGTGTGCTGGTTCCCATTTTTAAGAACAAGGGTGATGTACAGAGTTGTAGCAACTACAGGGGAATTAAGTTGATGAGCCACACGATGAAGATCTGGGAGAGAGTTGTGGAAGCAAGACTTAGACAAGAGGTGACTATCTGTGAGCAGCAGTATGGTTTCATGCCAAGAAAGAGCACCACAGATGCCATCTTTGCTTTGAGGATGTTGATAGAGAAGTACAGAGAGGGTCAGAAAGAACTCCATTGTGTGTTTGTGGATTTAGAAAAAGCATATGACAGGGTGCCAAGAGAGGAGGTGTGGTATTGCATGAGGAAATCTGGAGTGGCAGAAAAGTATGTTAGACTGGTACAGGACATGTATGAAGACAGCAGGACATGTATGAGGACAGCAGGACATGTATGAAGACAGCAGGACATGTATGAGGACAGCAGGACAGTGGTGAGATGTGCTGTAGGAGTGACAGATAGCTTCAAGGTGGATTTACTGGAATTTCTGTGCGCCCTGCAGACAGTGCACGTTTTACGCACAGGAGCGTCGCAAAGACAGCTCTGCAGAGCGCACACAACTGCCAATGTGTCAGAACTCCTGCATATATTTCAAAGATAATAAATAAAAAAGCTTACAGTAAAACTTTTTTTTTTTAATACGAGTGAAATGTTTGGTGTGTATTATTCACATAATCATGTTTCAAAATTAGTCAAAATAACAATGATCAAAATGTGAAGAAAATAGTCCAATTTATTATCTACAATAAATGGATGGGTGGATTGTCCTTAGCTGGACAAAAGAGAATTAAAGCACCTGACAGTGGTAATAAAGATTGAAGCAGAACAACGCGCAGAATTCAGCTGAGAAAAAAAATAATAATAATGAGAAGAGATCAGGTCGGACATTAAAGTTTGTGTGTGTGTGTGTGTGTGTTGTGGGGGATGGGATGCTTGACAGAATCGGAGCTGCTATAATTCACTGCTCTCTAAAAACTAATTTCAATTTATTCAGGTTGTTAGTCTCATTGAGCCTCGTCATTTACAAGAGAGACCTGATTTTAATCAATTTAATTCAAACTCAAAAAACATTAAATACAAAAAAATAATAATAATAATAAGAAAAATTAATCAAATGTTTACAGATGTTTAACCTGTTATAATACACCAAAATGCAAGAAATGGCATCTCTTTTATGCCAAA
>JBBPBX010005239.1:0-32587 GCA_038048925.1 Garcialebias charrua | reverse complement strand
ACACACACACACACACACACCTCCGGCATTAATTGTTTTACAAATTAAGCCCTGCTTAGAACAAATTAAGCTTTGAGAAGCCAAACGGTAACGTTCCAACCTGTATGAGGTCTTGTTCTGTGGTTTCATAGATGAGCTCATCGTGCAGCTGCAGGATGAAATAGGCTCCCCTCAGCTGAGACGTCCTGGCTCTGCTCTCGTTACGGGCTGGGGGGACAAAAAATGTAATTTAATAGACGTGTCTGCATGTGTTGTTCATGCGAAAAGGGAACGAGAGCGCAGCGATAAGGTCACCTGTGTGCTGGTGAGACAGCGGCGCTGCAGGATACGTCCGTCGCAGCCGTTTCTGGATGTTCACAGTCGCGAGTTTAACGATGTCTGCCGCTGAACCCTGAACAGTTGTGTTCACTGCCTGCCGCTCCGCCTGATTGAGCCACGGAGGATAAGAGACACGGAGGATAAGAGACACGGAGGGTAAAATTTTCATTTAACAAGTGAAACGTTGATGAAATCGTGAACTTACGTGAGCTTTGATGTGCGCATTGGTGCTGGTGATTCCAGCTAAATATCTCCTGCGGCCCATCAGGGTCTGAACATAACCATTCTTCACGCAGTTCTTCACGGTTTGTTTAAGGAAAGTATTAATCCCTGGAATACAAGACAGGACATGGAAAAATGGTCAGAACAGAAACATGGATGATTTTAGTGTTCATTTTACCTCAGACCTTCTCATTACACAGATGAGAGGTTTTCTTTACTGTATACATCAGCAGGAAGTGAAAATGATTGAAAGATGAGAGTATTTCTTAAATCCTACACAATCTACTATCCAGTACATTTCTACAGTACATTTAAATAACTCCTTTCATTTACTGATTTATGTGTTAATATTTCTTTCCCTCACTGATTATATGAAGCTGTAAATCCTATAAATGACCCATTTACACAGTAGAAAGTGTGAGCTGGACTGCGCCAAGACATTTATATTAACGGTATCCCAGTGAAAAATGAGGAACTGATTTAAGTGTTTAGTTGACAATAACTGACCCGTAGAACAGCAGGTGTTGATGCAGACTTACTTGATTCACTAATAGTTTGTGCAGCTTTTTTGTGCACAAATGTGGATTTTGTGCATCAGTCCTCGCAAAGTGAACGTTGCTAATTTGACCAGGCTGTCCAACACATATTATCTCTCTGTGCAGGTACCGGGAGTTTGTCAATATTAACGTGGGGTGTTGTGCACGTGTTCAGAGGACAACTCTGACATATTTGTGTAAATATGCACCAGAGTCTGATTCTCAAAGATCAGCACTGTTTGAAACATGCATTTAGCGTGAAATGTTTACCTTCCCCTGAAAGAAGGTGGAATTTGCACTTCTGAATAAGAAAGTGTGTAAGTTTAGCAATCTGCTTCACAAAGAGGATTAACATTTCCTGGCATACCATGCCACTTTATTTATAAAGCACTTAAAACAGCAAAAGTGCTGTACAGCAGAAACAAACAAGTAATGCACACAGCAAAAAATACATAGATCCAAATGGAAAAAGATGATAACTACTAGGGATGCACCGATCCACATTTCTCACTTCCGATCCGATACCGATACTTATTAACTCAGTATCGACCGATACCAATACTTTCCCGATCCGATACTGTTCAGGTATTTGACTCTGTATAATGAAACTTTTGCACCCAAACTATTCATTTTAACATTGTGTGAGATAAACCCAATGAAGACACTCTTAAGCTTTACAATAGGGAACCCCCTATTGTAAGGCTTAAGAGTGTCTTCATTGGGTTTATCTCACACAATGTTAAAAAGGGCAGTCACAGATTGTGATTGAACACAAGTGCTCTTTGAAGCTGGATCGGAAAAGTATCGGCAGGTTTGATCCGATACCCGATACTTAAATAATGCTGGTATCGGATGCCGATACCGATACTGGATCGGATCGGCCCCATCCCTAATAACTACTGGTAACTGGTTAGCTAACATTGTTGAATACAGACAGGTTAAAAACAAAATCAACAGTGTCAAAAGCCAGGGAATAAAAGTGTTTTTTTAAGCAAGACTTAAAAACTGTGAGGGAGGGAGCCTGCCTGACATGTAGTGGTAACTTGTTCTAGTCTTGGACCTGAACAGAGAAGGTTCTGTCACCTCTGAGCTTAAGACGGTTCCTGGAACCAATAAAAGCATCTGGTCTGCTGACCTCAGAGAATGCAGTGGGACATATGGCTGCAGCAGATCAGTCAGATAAGAGGGGGCAGAACTGTTCAGAGATTTAAAAACATACAGAAGTATTTTGAACTGAAATTGAAAGTGAACCAGGAGCCAGTGCAGGAAGACCAGAACTGGAGTAACGTGCTCTCTTTTGCCTGGACCAGTTGAAAATTGGGCAGCTGCATTTTGGACCAGTTGTAATTGTGCAATAGAGGTCTGACTGATTCCAAACAGAAGTGCATTGCAGTAATCAAGCTTGGATGTTATGAACGTGTGTATTACAGTCTCAAGGTTAGTTTTGGACAGTCGCCTCAACTGGAAAAAAAAAAAAGGATTTAACAATTGTGTTTAAATGACTGTTAAGTTGCATGGAAAGGGTCCATTATCACTCCCAGATTAGATACTCTTTGTTTCTCTAACGGGGCTAGAGAGGAAATGTCGATGCAGTGGTTCGCGCCAGTAGGAGGAGACAACATGACTTCAGTCTTCTTTTCATTAAAACTTAAGAAATTTAAAGCCATCCAGTCCCTGATGTCAGCCAAGCAGTCAAGAAGAGGTTGAATAGAACGTGCACCACTGTGCTTCAGAGAGAAGTAAATCTGAAAGTCATCAGTGTAAAAATGAAAAGGTATGCCATGTTTACAAAAAGTAGCACCTAGTAGCAGCAGGTATAAATAAAAGAGGACTAAGGATGGACCCCTGCAGAACCCCCCACCGAAGAGTTGTCGATGTTGAACTAAAATCTTTGATGTTGACACACAAGGTTCTGTCAGAGTGGTAGGATCTAAACCATTTGAGGGCTGACCCTGTGATACCCACCCACTGCTCCAGTCTAGAAATGAGGATCTCATGGTTGATGGTGTCAAAAGCAGATGTAAGGTCCAATAGGACAAGAAGCACAAAATCACCTGCATCTGTGGCTAGGAAAATGTCGTTAAAGACCTTCAGCAGAGCAGTCTCAGTGGTGTGGAGATTTGAATCCAGATTGGAACATTCTAAAATAAAGTGATCCTCCAAGAAACATTTCAACTGAGACTCAACAATTTATTTCTAGTAGTTTTGAAACAAATGGGAGTCTGGAGACAGGCCAGAAGTTGGACACCACTGAGGGGTCATGGCTAGGTTTTTTCAGCAGGGGTTGAACAGCAGCATGTTTGAAACTTTTTGGCACCACACCTGAGGATAGACTGCTAGTAGAGAGAATTAAGGAGCCCAGAATAGGAAAGACCTCCTTTAGAAGTCGAGGGGGGACAACATCAAAGGGGGAACCAGATGGTTTCATACTGCACATTAGCTTCTCCAAAAAAGACAGTGAGTTGGGCTCAAAGTGGTCAAACACAGCTACCGGTACACAGTGAGATGAGATGGATGGATCATGAGCTGGTGGAGAAATGAGTGCCCGGGTGTGCACGTTTTCTAAAAAAGAAATGCCAGGAAAAGTATTGTTAATCTTCTTTTCCATTGATGTGCGTTCAACATGACTCCATCTGCAAATACGTTTCTTTAGGAATGTGTAATATCTCATTGGACCAGAATACCAAACTTTGTGATTAATTTTTTTTCATTCAACCTTTATTTAGGCAGGTTAATCTCATTGAGCCCCGAGGACTCATTTACAAGAGAGACCTGTCTACAAACTAAAGAATGATGACAACAGCAACAGATTTTCCTTGGACAATCAGACTGCTGCACATCAGGAGTTCCAGAAATTAAGAAAGGGAACTAAAATAATTACAGGTAGTCCTCGACTTACGATGTTTCGCGGTTACGAACGCCCTCCCATTGAAAAGCATTGTTCGAGTTACACGGTTTATGTGCCTTTACACCAAAAAATACGGTACCGAAACTCAGCGAAGGACAGCGAAAATTTACAGGAGGTTTACAGGAGGGAGTGGGGAGAGTAGCTTGACGCAGTAAGTGGAAAATTACTACAGGAGACCTCATTGTTTGGACAGGCAGACCGGAGCAGAGGAGGTTAGGAGGGCGGTTTTATGTCGTAAACAAAAGGTGCGGACCTTACTGTAGGATGGACGGGCGGATGGTGTCGGCAGAAACAGCGGAGCTGGACCGGAGGAGCATGAGCTAACATGCTAACAAACCTTGCTGTAAACGCTGTGGACAGCATGAAGCAGCAGGAAGCTGCAGAGCTCGGAGGAGCAACGAGCTAACATGCTAACAGACAGAGGAAGAATTCACCAGCATACCAGTAGGTTATTAATTATTTTTTTCCTTCATTATGGCTCCTAAATGTATGTGGTTTATGATAATTATGTAGGGTACTGTGTTAGGATAGGTGAAGTGCTTGGTAAAATAAAGTACTGTACGTATGAGGTGCCGTTTGGACGTATTTTCCGACTTACGTTGATTTTCGTGTTACGACGGCGCGTAGGAATGGAACTCGTTCGTAAGTCGGGGACTGCATGTATTTTGAAAGGTAATTAGTGCAAAACCCATGCTCCCCACTGTGGATCGACCCTCCTTACAAGCAGAGTACAAGCGTAGTCAAGAGAGAACATTTACTAAAAATAACAGATCCTAAAATGTTACAAATTTATTTTTAAATGCCGTCATATATGTTATTCCTCCGATAGTTAATTTGGTTTTAGGAAGTGTCTCTAAACCTCGATCAGTGTGAAAAAAAAACAGTATTCTTTCATTTTGCGCAGCGAAGACAACTGCAATCTGATGCAAAACGAGTGCAAGTTGCTCACACCTGCTGAACCTGAACTTTGGAGATTAACTCCATTTGCTTTGTGAATCAGATGCTGAGGTGGAGCAGATAAGCGAAGGAAGAGGAAGGATGGAGCAGACAACACCTGCAGCACAGTCTTAGTGACTCTCCGACGATACATACCTTTGTATCTGGCTTTAAAGCTCTCAATGTAGCAGGCTGCGTCGTCCTCCTCCACTCCCATCTGCTCCCCCAGAGACTTTGCTCCCATTCCATAGATGATGCCGTAACAGATCTGTCAACACGTGTACACCCAGGTGAGCTTACGAGTGAAAATCCATGAGCTACTGTTCCTTTTTTGTTCCTGCCTAGAAGGACCTGTTTTGCCTGTTGTCTGAGACAGTCCTGCACGGTCTCCGGCTCCACGCTCTTCCACTCTGCTGCGATGCAGCGAAACACATCAGCTCCTCCATTCAGCACCTTATGAACACACACAGTCTGTAATATCTCCTTGTTGGTCGAACGAAAGTTGGCGTCTCACTACACCGACCTGCAGGAGGCGCTGATCCTTAGAGAGGTGAGCCAGCAGTCTCAGCTCCAGCTGGGAGTAATCAGCTGCTAAAATCATTCCGCCTAAGTTTTAATACAGACGAACATGACTGATAACGAAACGCAACGGGCAAAAAATAAATATCAGCTATAAAAACCAAGTCATGGAGTAAACCTGAAAAGGAAATGAAAGCATGTCTCATGCTGACGGAGAAGGCTGGGCCTTGTTCTGCAGGTGCGGCCATAACTGTTGGAGCCACAGAGCATCTCTTCTTTCTGTAACAACAATGTAAGATCTTAAGTGTTAAAAAAAAAATCTAATCTAGATATTTTTCCATCCTTACATTTAGCAAAGTCAGTGTCAAACATGAACTGCTGCTGTATTCATTCATAAACTGTTTCTTTTTATATTTGATATTTTTGGGTGTAACTGGGATCTTGAGTACACAATCCTTGAGTACATAATACTGAGTACGGAGTCAACCTCCCCTCCATCAGAGACATCTACACCTCCAGATGCAGGAAGAGGGACACCTGCATCATGAAGGACCCCACTCACCCAGCACACACACTTTTTTGCCCCATTCCCCTCAGGGCGGAGGTTGAGGAGCATTAAATGTAGAACCACTAGACTGAGGAACAGCTTCTACCCTGAGGCTGTTAGACTCATGAATATCTAACCAGGATGATCATTGTGGAAAAAAATCCCTGTAATTCAACTTTGATTGTTGATATGTGCTGCTGATTATCCATGCTGCTGATTATTTCATGCTGCTGTATTCAGTCATTTGTACTTATCCACCCACAAAGACCCATGTTCGTGCTGCTGTTGTTCAGTGTATTGTTTCTGTACTATTAGTGCTTAGTGTATTCTTAGTTAATATCTTAGATCTTATTAATGTTTTTCTTTACAGTTAATACTTTTGTTGGATGTAACTGGGACCCTGCATACACAATTTCATTTCACCTCATGTATCACATGGGGTGAGAATGACAATAAAGAACCTTGAACTCTGATGCATCTCCATTCTAATGCAGGAAACAATGTGTGTTTTGAAGATTTTTGTAAACATCTATCAACTACTATTACCGGTACTGATATTTTTCTCTAAATAACTATGTGTATGTCAGTGTTTGATATGTACACTAAGGCTTTAAGTCTTTATAAATGTACCTGAATATCCTTGTCAGCTGAACTTTTAGTCTTGGATTTTCAGTGAAAACATTTTAAATAGTAAAGACAAAGTATCTCACAACAAAGACAAGTGTTGCCAGTTTCAGTTTTTAGAAGTTGCCAACCCTAGTGGTAAAAAGTGGATACTGGTCATTTTCTATATACAGTACGTATAATTTTCCTCACTCACTCTCGTACGAGGCGGACAAATTCTCTTCCCTCTCCTGTTCTCCTCCTGCTTTTTTGCTCTCCGTCTGTGTATCAGAGCTCCTATTTTACACATCTCCCGAAACTAAAACTACTGTTATGGATCTAATCAGCTGGACTTTCAACACAATCGACAAAATATTTTCAACAAAGCAACAGGGTCCTGGAGAGCCCTCATGTTCCGCTGAGAATCTCAGGAGGACGCCAAAGACATACAATCGGAGTTATGATAACAGGTTTCATGCTTTTTGGAATCAGCTGGTTCCTGGTCTATCAACATACAAGAAGGCAGCTGCAGTTAATCTGGCCCTCGTCAGGCTGCCTGCCTTGTGAAGGTTTGGTTCGTGCTTTGAGGACTCAATCTGGTCATTTCGGATCTTGAAAGTACCAGTGGGCGTCAAGGCTGACAAGAAAAAACAGTCTACCTGAAGAAAATAATCAATTATGGATTATCTGAATCTGACTCCCTGGTTGGCCTCGAAACAGGCATACTTATCAATTTCTCCTGGGAAATGTGTAAACTAAGGAAAAGCTTTGTCTATCACCCCTCCCCCCCCTTTCTGTGGAGGCTTATCAGAACTGTGCCGGCTGACCATCATCTTATCAGGACAATGGACTATCTGTTAGTGCTTCATGGACCGCCTTCGTCAAATGCATATGTATCATGTTCATGAATATGCTAGCTGGCAGAGTTTTTTTATGGCTTAAATCGGTGTGAAGAGATCTTTTTTTGTAATACCACTATCCTCTCCTCATGGCTTTTTCCCCTTTTCTATCTAAAAAAGTATTCTGAAAAGCATAAGAGGCTGCGCTATCAAAGCAGCAGCTATGTGCACTCCACCAATCTTTCGGACGACTGTACGAACATAATCTCACTGTATCTCAGTACAATGATAATAAAGCTTACAGTTTTCTGATTCTGATAACCTGCACATTTGAGCATCTTGTAGTTTTTTTAATCAAAAGCAATAGGTAGGAGTGTCTGGAAACAACAGACAAAAAGCATGCACATCCAAAGTCCACTGGAATTTGGTGCCAGAATAAGGAAATAAAATGAAACAGGGCTCCTATTGAACAACTTTATTGAGTGACCAGTAAAGTTGTTCAATAGAAGATCTTTGGGGTGTGCAGCTTCACTCATTGTTTTTCCTTAGGAGCATCTGGAAATGCAGATGTTTCTCTGTACTCAATCGCTTTTTTCCCATTTTTACTGGTATTCAGACCTGAAAAATACTAAAATCACATTTCAAACTTTTCAAAACTGTATAGCAATCCAGGTTTAGCACCATTAGTAGAACAGTAAGAAGTAAAAATGGGAGTAGATGCTTCAGCTTCCAGGTGGTTCAACACACTGCATCACTTTTCTCATGCTTCTTTTAGACTACAAAGTCCAGAAATGACAAATGAAGCTACCGTTATGTCAGTCGTTGCTTTCAAAAGCTTTAAATTAGTTTTGGTCACCGCATTTTGAGCCTGAAATGATGGAAAGTGATAGATAAGAATTTAAAACGAACCAAATAATTGATTTCATTTTAGAAGTATTGCCTCTATAATAGTCAAAAGGGGACCCCAAATCAACAAAAAAGGCTGATTTTTCTTTTTTACTTGATAGGTCATAAAAATTTAAATTCTTAAAAAGAGCCAGAATTGTTCTGAAGCTGTCAGCAAATTTACTTTTTAAGGCACTTCAACCTGAAAATAGTTAATAAATATGCATGATCTATGAACTACAACATCTAAAACTACTGATCACTAAAACAAAAGATATACAGTATTCCTAAAAGACTACTGGTATATAGCTTTTTTTTTTAAATACCAATAATACAATACATTTTTTTTTTAAATACCAATAATACAATACATTTTAGGGTCTTTTTTGAAAGTTTGACCATTTATTATTATTATTGCTAGCATTACTTATTATCTTTTCCCCATATTAAAAACACAAGAAGACATGTCTGAAGACACAAAGGCTTTAAAGGCAAAAATATTCGTACTAATAGGCACCTACCTTGATTTACGAGTCACCTGGAAGGCATTTTGTGAAGGTGGGCTTTCACTTATCACTGTGGGCATGTAAATCTCAAAATCTTTGGGGACATTCTGTATGTTTGGTTCTGTAAAGCTCACTCTACCTGAAAATATTAAAAAACAGGACATAATGGGCTATATCCAATTTTGTTTATGTACTTCAAACGAAACAGCATTTCACAAAACATCTGCACAGTCTGAGATCTTCCTGTGTGTTTTACCAGTGGCTGTGTGGGTCTGGGCGACTGGATATATTCTGTCCATCTTCAGTGTAGGATGATGCCGTTTCTCCCTCTGCAGGGGGAAGACCACTTTAGTCAGGGCGTTAGTGATCCGCCTCCACTCTAGAATCACACCTGGCAAAGGGTGCAGGGGGCGGAGTTTCTCCAGAACATCCTAAGGTAGAACATAAAACCATCAAACCATATTCTATCACAATTCCAGTCAGGATTCAGAAAACAGCACAGCACCATCACTACAGTTCTCAAAGTATTAAATGACATCATACATGCCCTGGACTGCAAACAATACTGTGTTGCCCTATTTATAGACCTGTCCAAGGCATTTGATACAGTTGATCATAGACTATTGACAAACATCCTGGAACACTCTGGTCTATCAAAACTTGCAGTCTCCTGGTTCACCAACTACCTAACTGACAGAACGCAGTCTGTTCATGTAGCCGGATCCTCCTCTACATTCTTAGATGTTGTGAAAGGGGTGCCACAGGGTTCTGTCTTGGGTCCCATTCTTTTCTCTCTATACATCAACGATCTTTGCAGTGATCTGTCAAATGCCTCCCACCATTATTACGCAGATGACACCATCATCTATTGCTGTTCTTCCTCCCTCAGCCAAGCTTTCACCTCTCTTCAGGATGCTTTTAATATTATTCAGTCACGGCTGCAAAAACTTAGACTGGTCCTAAATGCCGACAAAAGCAAGATCATGGTTCTATCCAACAGAAAGCAGCAACCAGAGAACCCACCTCAAATTGGAACCCAAGAGGGAAAACAAATAGAAATGGTCTCCACCTACAAATATCTAGGTTTCAACATTGACACTGAACTGTCTTTTAAAACCCACATCTCCAAAATGGCCACTAAACTCAAACTGAAGCTAGGTTTCTTCTTCAGAAACAAATCCTGCTTCTCATGCAAAGCCAGGAGAACATTAGTAGCTGCAACATTCATGCCAATACTAGATTATGGTGACGTGCTGTACATGAGTGCTGCATCAAAATACCTACAGTCCTTAGACTCCATTTACCACGGTGCCCTTCGGTTCATTACTGACTCCAGTTATCGCACTCATCACTGTGAGCTTTACGTAAAATCTGGCTGGTCATCTCTCAGCACTCGCAGATACACTCACTGGATATCCTTCATCTACAAGACCCTCCTAAACCTAGTCCCGTCATACCTCACCTCCTTAATACAAACATCACACAGTCATTACTCCCTGCGCTCTAACGATTTAGTCCTCCTGTCAGTTCCTCCTGTCAGAACTGAACTAGGAAAAAGAGCATTCAGCTTCGCCGTCCCCTCAGCCTGGAACAACTTACAGAAAGATCTGAAACTATCAACATTCATCTCTCCTGGATCCTTTATGTCAACCGTATTAGAAAATGTCATCAAGAAACTTGACCATTGCAGATGTTTCTAAACATTACTTGTGCAATTTACATGGCATTGTTGATTTTTTAACTTTATCTACCCAACTGATGTCTGTCTGCTTGTTTTGTATATAATGTATATAGAAATCTGTCATATCCTGTTGGTTTTGAACTGTCAACATCTATTTACTGTGATTGTAGTTTTCTTTATTTTCTTTTTTGATAAATGCAAATGTTTATTGTCAATTACCATGTGACGTGTGCTGCTGACCACTTGACCAGGGGCCTCATGTACAAAGACTTGCGTGGACTTCTTACTGAAAAGTGACGTACGGTCAAATCCAGAAAACGGCGTACGCACAAAAAAATCCAGATGTATCAAACTGTGCGTACGCCGGAATCCACGCACATTCCTTTTGTACATCACAATCAACGTGGAATTGAGCGCACATGACAGAGTGGCCGACTCCGCCTTTGACACGCCTCCATATAAATATGCAAATTCATTTAAATATGCCCTGCACGAGAGGAATGTCGTCATTGCTCTATTGCAAATCATGTCGAAACGTGGAAAAAAGAGGAACTTCACGGACTGTGAACTGGAGACACTTCTGAGTGAGGTAGAGAGGCACGGAAAAAGGTTTTGTTTGGCACGCGTAGGCAAGCACTTTTAAACGAGAAGTTGACCACGCAATAACAACATGCCTAGATAGGTCACTGGGTAGCGCGTTCGCCTTCCGTCCCGAACTTCATGAGTTCAATTCCCACATGATACGTTTTTTTTTCTATATTCATTCCAGATTTAAAGAACACAAGAAAACTATTTAGAAAAAACAACAAGAAATGAAACAATACATGAAATGAAAGGAAGCAGAGGATTTCTTGTGTTTTAAAAAAAAAATAGTTTTCTTGTGTTCTTTAAATCTGGAATGAATAAAAAAAAGAAAACGTTGTTTTCATTTAAATATACCCTGCAACAGAGGAACGTCGTCTTGTCCCATCATGCATCACGTTCTTCAACTGCTAAAACAGCTAAAAATGAACAAAAAACAAGAATTTAAGCTGTGCAAAACTATTCAGTCTTTCTGTTTTTTATATTTTTTGCAGGTTATATTCTAATTGCGTCCATGTGGATGTAATAATTGTTAATCATGTGTGTTTGGTGTGAACAATGATGATTTTCACATCATGAACAGTTTCTCAGAATCACCTCTAGGTGTCGCCAATGGAACCAAAACCACAGAAACGTGCGTACGCCAACCCTGGAGCTGGCGTGGGGCTGCACACATTTCCACGTTCAGTTCTGTTTTGATACATACGGAGTTTTGCGTGGAAAATGGCGTACGCAAGGTTTTTGTGCGTACGCACCGTTGATACATGAGGCCCCAGGTCACCCTTGTAAAAGAGATCTCGATCTCAACGGGCTCTACCTGGTAAAATAAAGGTGATTGATTGATTGATAAACCTCTCAGATCTTAGAAGTTGCTGAGATATTTAGTTTGAAGTTGTGAGATACTCCAACAAAACCCTATGAAACATATTCTCTATGCACTGCTAATATAATGCATATAATCTGCATAATCACAGACACTTTTATATTCTAGTTTTACATATTGGACTATGACTCACCTGAATAAACAAGCATTCTTTGAAGGAATGCGTACCGCCTGCTCCTTGCACGACCAAGTGTTAAACATAGATTTTGCACGCTTTTATGTCAATGTGTGATGGGGTTGACTCTCAGCTATAACCACGTCAAATTTTAGCTTAATATCTGTCAAATTGACTGATTTACAGCCTTTTTTGTGTTTGCTAGAGGCCATTTTGAATTTAGTTGACTACAAAAGTTTTTCAGTTGCAGACGTACATCCAGTGAGGTGGTGTGCAATAATTATGCTGTATGAATACTTTCTTTTCTGAATTATAAAACTTAAGTTTTGCAAGAAGAAAGAACAATTTAGTATAAAGGTTGTTTGGTCACACCTTGGTGGTGCTGAAGTGCTTCCCAAGTCGTGCTCTGCCTCCACCTCTCCTGGTGTAACCCAGAGTCTTCTTACTCCTTGGTCCACCTGCATCACCATTAGGAGGTAAATGAAGCTCCAAGAACAACACCTACAGTGTGAACATGAACCAAAACAAGTTATTATAATAACCTGATGGAATTACAGTCAAGACAAAAACATGGCTGCGGCACAGAAAAACAGCGTCTGACCTGCGCTACGTCATCGACGCTGGTGAGGGAGAAGGTGTGTCCTGCCAGGCTGTAGGCGTCTGACTCCAGCGCTGAAAGTTTGGCTTGCATCACGTGTTTTTGTCTCTCGCACTCGTCCACACTGAAACCAACTCCGTTCAGCTCCAACAGGGCCAGACAAACCTGGGAGGGCATCTCTACGTTCCTGAATAAATCTGACAGAAACATACAATACTCCAAAAACACTCCACAAGCAGTACAGCACACTGAAGGATTTGAACAGTGAATGTTTGTAGTTTTTGACATGAGTGTTTTTCTGGACTGGAAGTGAGCAGGGGATGTAAGTGAACTTTAATGCTTTTGGTGTGAGATATTCAAGTGGACAGGAGTTACACCATGGAGAAGAACAGAGGGACTTTTTCTTTCTTGTCTGAGGCAGCTAAGTGCGTCAATCCTGGCAAGTGGAGGGAGAAATTTTTATCCACCACCAGGTGCAGTGGCACCTGCAGTGGCAGAGCCAGGGGGTGGCTGATGGTGGCCTTGGCCGTCATAGATAAATCTTTGGCCACCCCAGTCATTTGAGGAAACTGCTTTTAATCAATATAAAATCTAGAAAGCACACCGGTAGTTTATTTTAATGATGGGGTGGCTGGTATACCGGTACATACCTGTAAATATATGGCAATGGCCATCTTGGATTTTAATGTGGGAACCCAATATTTTAAAGGAACCTTTCTTACGCCTAGATGCAACCACTCACTAAAAAGGAAATGTGTTTGGACGGACAGACCAACAGAGACAGAGTATATTTCAAATTCCCCTTTCTCACTCAGCAGCATCTAGTTTTCAGCAGAGCCGTAGAGAGATCGGTTATATACGGTTGTAATTCTGATTACCGTATTTTCTGGAATATAGGTCGCACCTGAATATAGGTCGCATTGTCCAATTATTGCCAAAGAATTGGAAAAATCCATATATAGGTCGCACCTGAATATAGGTCGCACCTACGTCAAAATGTGGACCGTGTTTAGCTCTGCTGCAAATGTCTGCCACAGGAGCGCACAGCAAGGCTTTTAAGAAGATTAACACTTAAAAACAATTATTTGTTTGATAAAAATTATAGCAAATATGTGTCTGAGCTGAACTTTTCTTTAATAAATGAATAATTTTAGCAGGATAAACACCTAAAAATATATATTTGTTAGCTGACATTAGTGTAAGAGTGTGTCTCAGTTTAATTTTTGTTAATAAATTATTACAAATCAGCTTATTTTATAAAAAGCCATAAATAGGTCGCAGGGCTTACAAAAATGATAAAAAGCCGCGACCTATATTCCGGAAAATATGGTATCTGCCCTTATTTAAATGTAACCTTAAAACTCACCTTTTCAAACTTGCTTATTCTGTTTAAAGCTGCTATATGTAGTTTCTGGAGAACGCTGGACTTAGAAAAAATTTGAACAGAGACACCTTTCTGGTCCCTCCCCCTTGCTCTCGGCTGAACTGCAACTCAGCCTCCTTAGCTCCTCCCCCCACAGCATGGCCTGTCTCGTGAACGCGCATGTGATACTGTAACCTTCGTTATCTTTATTGTTTAGTTTTAATAATAAATGATTCAAGCAAAGACACTTACTAAAAGTGATAGGTTGAACCTCCGCTATATTGACACAGCAAATGTTTGAAAGAGAACGTGCGCGGCCGCTGGGGCTGGGACAGGCGGGGGCGTGGGTTAGGGGCGTGAGAAGCTCTGTTTTTATTGGCTGGTTAAAAACTCTGTTTTTATTGGCTGGTTAAAAACTCTGTTTTTATTGGCTGGTTAAAAACTCTGTTTTTATTGGCTGGTTAAAAACTCTGTTTTTATTGGCTGGTTAACGGCGGGTCACTGTGGGTTTTTAGAAATGCTTGTAGTACCACCTGGAGAAGCCAGAGGACTATAGTTTTTTTCAGAGATTACTTGTCTAACATCAGTATGTCAGGAGATAGTGACAGAGTGAAGAAATATGTTAAAAATATATTGTTAGAAAAGTTACATATAGCACCTTTAATGTCATTATGTTTTCTACCATTAATTGTGTTTGATTTTATTGATATCTGCCTTGTTGCTTTGTTGTTTCTATCTTTGTATTTCTTGTTCGGTGACCTTGAGTAATTTGAAAGGTGTGTTCAAACAAAATGTATTATTATTATATTATTATTATTATACCCAGTGTGCCATCTTTCTCCAACAGGCCAGTGAGTTGGTTCATCACAGTGTGTATGAGCACGCTCTTGGTCGCTGCTCTGATGCGAGTACAGTGTGAAAGGTTATTCCCCAGGCCGTCCAGCAGGGGTAACTCTTCAGGACAATAGACAGTCACCATGTTTGGAAGTGTCCTCTCCTCACTGCTAGGGTCCAGCAGCCAGCATGCAACCTGTGGAAGAAATCAGTCACGTTTTTAAAAATAAATAAAAAATAAATCAGTCACGTTTATAAAAATAATAAATAATAATAATAATCAGTCACGTTTTTCTCTGATGTCTTCGTCCTATGACAAAAAGATGATCAAATTTATTCAAAATGCAGAAAGTACTGATCATTGAGAGAACTGCAGAGGTAATACTGTACATGTTTCAGAGTGTGAATGTCAAGATGTTAATGTATCGTGGAATGTAATATAATCCCCATGGTTATTTTATTTTACTTGTTAAAATTAAGCACATCTCACAAAAGTTCACTATTCTTAAAAAGATTTTTGAACATTCAAACACTCGATCCTCTGAACAGTAACTACCCACAGATGAATGATAAACACAATAAGATAGAAAGGTAGTTTTTCACTTATTTAATGAGCAAAAATACCTGTCAACAAGTTTATGACATTGTTTGGTAAACAATAGGACTTTCAATGTTTATTTTAAATCTCCACAGGACAAGTTTGTTTAATCTGGGCTTCGATTTATGTATTTTGGTAACTTTGTATTTCTTCTTTTTAAAGTTATTTGATGCAGAATTCAGTGGAAGCTGTCCTGTCTGAAAAACAGCAAGTCACCGCAGATCATAACACTTCTACTACCATGCTTTAAAATTGTTGTAAAGTTCTTCTATTTAATTTTATTGTATGTCTGTCTGTGGTTACATTACTCAAATAACTCTATCTATAATGTCCAGTATCAAACTGTAGTTCTGATCTGAGCTTCATGAACAGCAGATTTTTTTAAACCAACATTTTCTAAATTTAAACTTTCAGCTCCCTCTTTTTCAAGAAAATCTTTGGATTTTATTAATTTGTTGTAGGATATTTAGGTGCCCATAACCTTATTTTTCTACAGGTGATAGGAATCTATTGAAGACATTCCCATGAAGACAACTATTTTATGTACTGTACATGTAGTTTCTTTTTTGTCATCACGCTGCTGGCAAAAACTAAATTTTAGTTCCATTACTGTATTTAGTTGAATAAAATCTCTAATTTAAAAGAAAGTTGCTGAATATATCTAAAGCTGTAAGAAATATATAAAGGATCATCATCTATAAGTATTAAAGGGAAGGATGGAGTGCACATATAATCTAATTTTCTTTGTTTTCTCACCTTCAGGTCTTCACATGTTCCCTCCAAGCTGATACCACAGCTCCGTACGAACGTCTTGTACACCTTGATGATGTCATATGTGACAACCACTCTTCCTTTGCCACCAGCTGATTGGTGGCTGAGACAGACCTTCACCTGCTCCAACCTTTGACTTACTGGCAGCTCATCATCCAGTGGAGGAGGAGCCAGGCTGGAGCTCACACCTGATGGGTACCAGACAAACGTAACAACAGAAACCCTTTGAAAAGTGTGACCCTACGTGTATTAGTATCCGTTGCTTGTCAGTACCTTTGCCCTGCTCCTGCTGCAGACATATGTAGTATGCATCTCTTGATCCCCAGCAGACAGACAGCCCGATCAACACAAGATCTTCATCGTCTCTTATTGGAAACCCATCAGTCAGGTTAGGCTTCGGATGAGATGCTGATGCTGTGCAAGCAAACAGAAAAAGAGACAACATTCAACATTTTTTAATCCGTGTTGCACAAAAAAAGACACCTGCACATACAGTACTGGTCAGATAATGGTATAAAAGCTTGGCAAAGTTTTAAATATAATAATATTGCAACATCTGTATTAATGTTTTGGTTACCTCTCTTATGCTTCCCTCCGATCTCCCCCTCAGACTGCTGCTTGTGCTCTCTCTTCTCACAGGCCAAAGCGAGAGCAAACCGCTCCTTCGTTTTCCATTCTTCAATGAACGTATCGAAGAGGCGCCTATCGCTCGCCACATCTATGATGGAGAACGTCCCAGAGTTGCTACAACAGAGTGAAGCATCCTGGGACAGCTGCAGGGTGAAACCTTCAAGACTCGGGGGCGACTCTGTGTCAGAGGGAGGCTCTGGCTGGGGGGAGGCGTGTGGAGGGGATGTATGCTCTGCGGGACAATGAAGGTCGTGGCTGGTTTGTAAACGCACATGTGTGGCGGCTTTCAGTTCCTTCATCGTCACCCTGTTTGCTTCCTGTTTACTGATAGAAGCACAAGCAGCGACGGAGACGTGATCATACTTTCCTGTTTGATTTCTTTGGGCTGCTGTTTTATCTCGAAAAGCGTTTGAGGAAGTTGTGGCGGGTGACTGCACAGACGTGGTCAGCTTTACTCTTGGGGTGACTGGTGGTGTTTCTTGAGTTGGGGGAATGAGGTCTCCAGCAGAGCCCGGTCTCTCTGGCGTATTCTCATTTCTTGAAAGTCGTCCCTCGCGGAAGTCGTTTCTGGCAGCATCAGATTGTTGGGACATTTTTCTTTTTCTACCCAGTTGCGTCTCTGGCTGCGGTAACGCTGGGACAACTGGTGCGTCTGAGGCTTCAGCTTGTGTCTGAGGGTTTTCTGGCTGGTCAGACATACTGGGCCAGCGGTCAAAGATATCTTGTAAACCAGGGCTGCAATAAAGAGCACTTGCACATTCTTTTTGGACATGTGGATGTGTAAAAACATCATCATTTGAAAACAAAGCCCTTTCTTCTGTTTGTTTCTCAAAGTGCATTGCAGTGTCACCCTTTCCACGAATCATTTTCTGCCTCCCACTTGGTTCAGAATCGTTACTATTCAGAGCTTTTCTAGTGTGAGCTTGATGATGATCAGCTTTCTCCTTGTCCCACTCGTTTTGAACGGTAGCAGTCAGCAGTGGCTGTACGTGACCGTGTCCAAGCTGTGAAGCGACCAGTGGTTCGTCACCACCATCACAGTCTTTGCTTGGCTGCTGCAGCTCTTGCTCGCTCTCAGTTCTCTTCATGGGTCTCAGCAAACTCTGCCTATCCAGGAAGTGTTCACCCACCAAGAGGGAGTCCCCCCACTCCGACAGGTTCAAGAAGGACTCTCCCCATCGGACTGCCTCCTGCTCCTCGGCTTCTTGGTTAGTAAGAAGCTCGCTGCGTCGTCTCTGCTGGATCAGTGGAAGAGGACGATCCATTGCGACCTCCTGGCTTGAAGACTGTTCCTCATCTGGTTGGTCAGGTACCTGGTCTGGTCTCAGAGCCCCCAGGAGAGGACTGTCATACATGCTGTCGAACAGGAAGCTGCTGCTTCTGTTAGGGCTCTCAGCAGCAGCTGGATTAGCATCTGGGATCTGATCATCACACACATCTTTATTTTGGTTGTTACAACAACCAGCTGGATTAGAGGACATCTGTGTGAACAGCATAGCAGATCAAAGAAGGTCAACAATATTTATATTCATGGTTATTTTATCAAACCAGACTAAAATCACTTACATGGTGGCTGGTGTTGAGGATGAACTCCAACTGGCTATCTGTAAAAGAAGTACTGAATTTTGGACACGTGATGTTGAAGACTTCTAGTTCATTTCTGCTTCCATCTGTGGTCCCTGCCAGCTGTACATCTGCTATGACCATTTCCTCATCTCTCTCTGTCTTCGTCTCTACCAGATGATCTTTACCTTCATCCCTGTAAGTCTGCTGAGCGATTATTCTTTCTGTCTGAGTGTCCAGGTTGAAGCTGTCGCCAAAACTTTCTCCTTCCATGCTCACTTCTTCGTCTGTCTTATTGCCTGCATACAGCTCAGGGGAGGAAAATGTATCCACCTCTCTGGCATCGATTCTCCTTCTCTTGGCCTCGGAAGTGAACAAGGGGACAAAGGCAGGGGAGACATACAGGGGAGAGATGATCATATCTACATCTGTAGGTGCAGAAACAGCACAAGGGTTTTCTTGAACAGGGGCAGGTGCAGTAGTTTCCGTGTCTGATCTTTCAATAAGCTCTACATTTTCTTGTGGGTCTTTACTTGTTTGTATAGACTGAAGGACTTTACTTAATGCTCTGGAGTGCTTCAGTCTCCCTGGGTGCAGAGGAGATACAGTAAGCTTTGTGAGGGACTTTTCTTTTTCTGTGCTTGTGGATGCACTTTGTTGTTCTAAACAAGATATTGGGGCTCTGAAACATGGAGGTGCTGCTGGAGAAAGTAGTGGTTGAGGAGGTGGAGGCATATGAGGCAGAGGGCTGGAAACGATCTCATCCAACTCCTGGGTAAGGTTTCTTTCAACAGCATCATCATTAGACTTCTCTGGTCTGATTGATGCACTTCTTTTACTCGTCTCTCCTGCTTTTGGCCTGATTGTGTTGCACTCTTGTTGTTTTAACCCTTCTTTCTTTAGGTTTCCTTTTGAAGTTTCCTTGTTGCTTACAACTGATTCATTTGTCCTTGCCTCTGTGTTTTCTTTGTCGCTTTCAACCACAAATTCACTGTTTGTTTGTCTGCTTTTTGGTTCAGTCGTGTTTTGATTTCTTGTGGCTTCTTCTTCTCCATCTTTCCCATCAACCATCCTCCTTTCACTCTTATCATCTCTATTAATCTTCTCTCTGTGCACCTCAGTGTCTCCGCTCTTCTTCTGCTCTACAGCCCTGCCTGCCCGTACGTCATGTGGGCTGATATACGAAACAGACGAGGTGTTCGAGTCTCCACTGCCATGATCACCGGGGCTGCACGTAGAAGGACACCCTGGAGGAAGTGCAGCTGGATCCCACTTGATCCCCAGTTGAGCCAAGTCTTCCCGAAGCAGGAGCCTCGCCTCGGACACAATCTTGACAGCCGCTTCCTGCTCTGTTAGAGCCCGTCCACCGGTGACCCATACGCAGCGCAGGTTTCGTCTCTCTGCCGCCTCCATCTCGCTCTCATCCACCGCACGTTTACAGCTGATAACCCCAATGAAACAAAAGTCACTTTAGATTCATGGACTTTGTACAGTTTCATTGTGAGCTAACTGAAAGATGTTCAAGAGAGTTTTAAAAACTGTTGCTGCTTTCATTTTATTCCTTGGTCTCTTAATAAACATGTTTACATCTGATCACACGAAATGAAAAAGAGTAAAGAAATGAATAAACTTGATTCAGTGTGTGTCATTAATTATTGTACGTACCTTCAACGGTGTGATTGTTTAGAGACGTTGGCCTACCTGAATAGGTATTTATATCAGACAAACTGCACATCTTTACAAATATCTATCCCCCCCCCCCCCACACACACACACACACCCATATACAGACCCTTTAAAAAAAATAGAATTTCATGGAAAAGTTGTTTAACTTCCAAAATTCCATTCAAAACGTTAATCTTTAATAGCTGATATTCAGGGCCCACAATTTAAACGATTTCAAGTATTCATTTGTTTATTTTTTTTACATAATTTGGGTTTCCAGCTCATGAAACCCACAAAAACAGGAATTTAAAAAATTAGAATACTGTGAAGACATCAGTCCACACTACTTCTCAGATTTTTCAGAAGAAAAAAAAAATTAGGATGACAACAAATCAATCAAAATATGGTACTTTCAAAACAATATGTCAATCTTCAATACTTGGTTGGGAATCACGTAGATCTTCAAGTCTCCCTCCCAGCCTTCAATAAACACGTCTTCATAGCAACGAGAGGAGATAAAACGCTTGACCAAGTCTACACTAATGTAAAGGGGGCGTACACGGCGAAGACACGCCCACCGCTCGGAGCTTCCGATCACGGCTCTCTGATCCTGGCCCCAAGACAGCTCCCCCCACTCAGGCGCTCCAAGCCGGAACAAAGAGAGATAAGAATCTGGAGTCAAGGCAGCTCCTCCATGCTGAGAGACTGTTTTGAGAAGACAAACTGGTCTGTTTTCAGAGAAGCAGCTACTGATGGAAGCTCAGTGGATATGGAACTCTATGCTTCCTCAGTCCTGGGCTACATCAGTACATGCTCTGAAAATGTATCCATAAAAAAATATGTTAAATCCTACCCGAACCGGAAACCCTGGTTAAATAAAGAAGTTCACGCCTTGCTAGCAGCCAGGGACACTGCATTCAAGTCAGGAGATAAAGAGGAGCTGAGAAAGAGCAGGAATGAACTGAAGGATGGCATTAAGAAGGCCAAGGCCACGTATGCACAGAGGATCGAGGGACAGTTCACCTCACAAGACCCACGGAGCATGTGGAAGGGTATTAAATGCATAACAGATTACAAAGGCAAGAACAAACAATGCCCCAGGGACCCATCTCTGCCTGATGCCCTCAATAAGTTTTATGCACGTTTTGATGATCCAAACAGACCAGCTAGCACCAGACTCACCTCATCACCAGATGAAGAGCATCTCAGAGTGACCGCAGCAGAAGTGAGAGGCAGTCTCAGAAAGATTAATCCTCATAAAGCAACCGGACCAGACAACATCCCAGGGAAAGTTCTGAAGGAATGTGCGGACCAGCTCTGTGAGGTGCTGGCTGACATCTTCACCACCTCACTTGCACTGGAGTCAGTTCCCACCTGCCTGAAGACCGCGACCATCATCCCAGTCCCAAAGAGCTCCACAGTGACTGGTCTGAATGACTATAGACCAGTGGCCCTCACCCCGATAGTCGCTAAATGTTTTGAGAAACTGGTCATGTCCCACATCAAGGCAACCGTCAACATCAACGAGGACCCTCATCAATACGCATACCGTGAGAACCGATCAACAGAGGACGCCATTTCTTCCGTGGTCCACACTGCTCTCACCCACCTGGATCAGAAGGACTCATACGTGCGTCTGCTCTTTGTGGACTTCACATCTGCCTTCAACACCATGATCCCCCAAACTCTGATAGACAAACTATCTACACTTGGACTAAGCCCCTCTATTTGTAACTGGGTACTAGACTTCTTAACAGACAGACCACAGTCCGTGAAGATCCACAACTTCTCCTCCTCCACCATAACCCTCAGCACTGGCTCTCCTCAAGGATGTGTGCTGAGCCCCCTTCTGTTCACTCTGCTCACATATGATTGTACAGCCACACTTCCAGGCTGTCATATTGTTAAGTTTGCAGATGATACAGCGGTGGTGGGATGCATCACAAACAATGATGAGTCCAGCTACAGACAGGAGGTGGAACATCTGGAGAGCTGGTGCAAAGAGAATAATCTTCACATGAATGTGAAGAAGACAAAGGAGATGATTGTGGACTTCAGAAGGAACAAACACACCCACGCCCCACTGAAAATAGGTGGGTCTGCAGTGGAAGTGGTCTCCAGCTACAAATACTTGGGTGTACACATGAATGATAATCTCAGCTGGAGCAACAACACCACCAGCCTGATCAAGAAAGGTCATCAGAGACTCTACTTCCTCAGACGGCTGAGACGTGCTGGTCTGAGCAGCCCAGTTCTCACCTCGTTCTACAGGTGTGCAGTGGAGAGCGTCCTGTGCTCCAGCATCAACGTGTGGCATGGAGGCTGCACAGTTGAAGAGAGGAAAGCTCTACAGAGAGTGGTGAAGGCTGCACAGAAGTCTGTTGGAGTCAGTCTCCCCACCATCACAGACATTTACACCTCCAGATGCAGGAAAAGAGCCACCTGCATCATGAAAGACCTCACTCACCCAGCACACTCACTCTTTGCCCCACTCCCCTCAGGACGGAGGTTGAGGAGCATCAAATGTAGAACCACTAGACTGAGGAACAGCTTCTACCCTGAGGCTGTTAGACTCATGAATAAATAAAAATAAAATAAAAAATAAACACTGCAAAATATCACATTGTGCTGATGCTGATCTGTTTTCTTGTTGCTGTGTTCATCTGTGTTCATCTGTGACCATCTGCTCATACAAACTCATGTTCGTGCTGCTGTTTATTCCCACTATATTAAGCTTAGTGTATTACTAGTTGATGTTTTTCTTAGTTAATTCTAGATGTTATTACTGTTTTTCTCTTGCATTTGTTGTTGGATGTAACTGGGACCCCGTGTACATAATCTCGTTTTCATCACATGTACCACATGCGGTGCAAATGACAATAAAGACTCTCTGACTCTGACTCTGATATATACACACACACATATGTGTTGCTTTATGTGTCATAGCAGGCCAATACGCCAGACTACGTGCCGACATTATCGGGACAGTTGGTATTATCGGGACTTTGTCAAAGTCCGGATAAATCACAGATTGTATCCAAAAATATTAATAAGTAAACATTGTTTTTTCTCATCAATATCAGAGTAAATTGTGGCTAAATGGCTGCCTGGATGATTTGGACAGTGCTTTAGCACTTTAAATTGTTTTAATAAAAAGTTATTTACATTTATAAAATTGTCCTCATAAGCACATCCGCGAGGATATGTGTGTGGTGTGTGTCAGTTCGTGTGTCGGATGCGCTTTTTGACCGTTGTGGATGTATGTAGCAACTGCAACTGATACACACCGCGCCAACGTAGGAAGCCCCTCCTTGACTGGGTTGCAGACCCTGTCAAGGGTCTACGTTTGTGAACTGTGTATATATATATATATATATATATATATATATATATATATATATATATATATACACATCTATATATGTGTGTATATATATACATACATATATGTGTGTCTATATACTGTATATATATACAGTACACACGTTTGTGGACTGTTTGTGGACAGGGCCTTAGCTCAACCTAGGGTTTAAAAGTTAAATGCCTCGAGGCTTCCTCACTGCAGGATGTCGGCTTCAGGTGAGCAGAGATTTTAAAAGTTTAAACCGTTGATTTTGTAGTACGTGGACGGAGGTATTGACTGAACACAGGTAAGAATTTTTTTTTTTAAATTTGCTTTGAGGACATTGAAGTAAATGTTAGCGTGTAACGTGATTCCATCGCAACGTGACACGCTATGTGAATAATGTAGCAAACTTTATCAACATTTATATAAATTAGCAACTATCTGTACATGAGTTTTGAGTGGTTTGAGTGGTTATTTAGAGTCGAACGCGACGAAGACAAAGACAAGTTTAAACTCACGTAGCGTTAACATGTAACTTGACGACGCCGCAACGTGACACGCTATGTGAAAACTGTAGCAAACTTTATCAACATTTTTATAAATTAGCAACAGTATGCATCACTTGTGGGTGTTTTGAGTGGTTATTTAGTCGAACGCGACGAAGACGAGACGAAGACAAGTTTAAACTCACGTAGCGTTAACAGGTAACTTGACGTCGCCGTAACGTGACACCCTGTGTGAATGTTGTAGAAAACTATCAACATTTTTGTAAATTAGCAACAATATACATGTATCACTTGTGGGTGTTTTGAGTGGTTATTTAGTCGAACGCGACGAAGACGAGACGATGATAAGTTTAAACTCACGTAGCATTAACATGTAACTTGACCATACAACCCACTGTTGTATGGTCTGGAGACAGTGTCATTGACAAAAAGACAGGAGAAAGAACAGGAAGTAGCAGAAATGAAGATGCTGACGTTCTCCTAATGCCGGTTACTCATCGGACCCGTGTCGGGCAGCTGAAGCGGCCGGTTTACATTGAAAGTCTATGTGGAGACGCGTGGGTTTTGAGTGATTGAAGCGGCGCGGCGGCACGCAGCAGTTCCTTTCCATGCACGCACGTATCCGAAGCAACCTTCGCGTTGACCAACGTCGGATCGAAAAGTTAATGTTTTGCGGCTCGACGTTGCTCGACACGTCCAGTAAACAATCGGGAGAGCCTCTGCTATGTGATTACACAACGACAACAGGACTTTTTTTGGACTTTTTAAACTTACCCCATCGAGCCTCCATGAATTGGAACCAGACTCAGTTAAGAAACTTGACATTTTAAACAGTTGCTGCTACCCGCACCAGCGTACATCATAGTCCATGGGCCAGACTGGAAGTCGGTACCACCGGAGGTGGCTAAGGCTGTCATACCATTTTTGAAAGCTTGAAATCTCACCTTTATGATAAGCTATGATAGCAATCACAGTTTTGTAGCTGTTACAAGTTATAGCGATTTTATGACAACAAAGTTGAGGATATTTAATGCCTTTGTTGACTTTACTAAATCTTGTATATTTTACCAGAAATGTATATTTTCCAACAAAAAGTGTCTATAAATTTGGCTATTAATATTGACAATGTAAATGTGAAAATCATTAGTTAAAACAAGTTCAAGGTCATTGTGAACGTTCAAGGTCAAGTAAAAAACAAGTGTTTTTTTAATTATTAAAATGGCTTTAAATTCACCAAATGTCTTTTTTCTAACTCAGAATATTCTCAGCTCTCAGAAAATATATAATATTCATATATGTGTACTACAGCTATGATTCTATGTGTCTATCTCGTCATGTGGAGATAGCGAAAATGTTATTTTTCATAACATAGCATTATGTGCTATTTGTAAGCAAAAGGTGTTTTTATGATATGGCCAATTCCATTATGAAGAATTTTAAAGTCTTCATAATGGAATTTGCCATATCATAAAATCACAGTGTCACTTGATAAAGGTCAAGGTCATAGTGTAAGGTCAATAAACAACAAATCTGTATTAATGGCAATTTTTTATTGCTTTCACCAGAATATCCTATGTAGTTCAAAAAATTAACATTTTTGTGATAGAGAACATTATATATTTTCAAAAATGTATAGAAGGAATGTTTTGAACAAAATTGTTAGTTTCATGTGCACAAAAAACAAATTTCACAAATCAGTGCCACTATGAGTGGGTAAGTGTCATTGATTGGTACAAGCTATTCGTCTTCATCGTCGTCATCAGAGTCAGACTGCTGTACTTCTGATTCTTCTTTGCTGGATTGGTTTTTGCAGTTCTGTAGCTTGCACATGTCTGTGCACTTCAAGCCATTGTTGAGACAGGTACACTCTGGTAGTTTGCATGAACGCACACATTTGCATGAGAGAAGCTGCAGCACGGCATCTGGGGCAGGTGAGCCACGCATCCACTGGATAGCCAACTTACCATCTTCGTCTGTTGTCCAACCACAGTCCTTTGGGCTTGGGACAAAGGGCTGGTTAACCAGACATCTCCTCCAAATGTCAGCTTGATAGTTTGCACGGAGAAAATGCATGAAGAGACAGTCTTCACAAGGAGACAACAGACTTGACTCGACCTCTCCTCGATTTGCACAGAACAGCTGATATCGGAGCTTGTTTACTTCAGCAGTTTTAGTGGAAGCCATGTACATGTGAAAAGTGATCTGTTGCAACTTTTGAAACAGTTCTGCAGATAACTCCCAAGAACGTCAAAGTTCACTGAAGGTCACTTGTATGTCCTTGTCAGACTTCATCTGCTTAAAGGCTGTCATCTTTCCACGTCCAGCAAATGCACTGACTGTATCACAGCCTGTAAAGGCATGCATGCCAATCAAACCATCGCAGACACCACCTCCCAGTGCATGCCTGAGGCTGGTTATATCTATGAACCGTGTTCGGGTCTTTGTGCCACTCTTCAGGTAAATAGGACATGCGATACTCTCACTGACCCCCAGGCACAGAACCAAGACATCAGTATCCTCAGCAGTTATGACCACAGACTTGTAGCCAGATTGTGATGCATGAAGAGCATGGAGCAGGAGACGGGTGTCTGCTTCTTCCTGTGAGCACTTTAGCTCTGTGGACTCTTCCCATTTTTCATTGGTGATCTTGAAGCACAGTTGTTCACAGGTAACGTATAACACCTTGTCTTTCAGTTTTGCTCTGTGTTTTGGTTCCTTCCACTGCTCTACCAGGAACTTGATCAGACTTGCTTTGTTAGAAGGGCTGCAAAGTAGCTTCCTCCATTGTTTAATGTGGTGCCCTGGTGCAATGTTTTTGATTTGGATTCCTGAGTCTGCACCCCTGTTGACTCTTTCTGCATCTTTAATGGACGTCTCCTTGTAAACGTCAAACACGACATCGATGCGGCAGCTCTCTGTACCTTCATGGAGAACACTGGACAATGTCAGTTCTGCAAGCTGTGAGAAGGTTTTGTCATTTCCTTTCAGTTTCTGGACCAGACTCATCCCATCAATGACCGTTGCAGATGAACCTGGGATGACTTCTGCAGGAGAAACAATCTTCTCAAGCTCTCTGGCTAGGGCTGCTTTGTTGGTTTTACGTAAAGACCCATCTCCATTTGCAAGTGTGTCCATGGCAAAGGCCCAAGAGGATGAGCCAGTACTTCACTCATGTGCAGCTTTCTGCTTTCTGCAACAAGGATCATCTGGCCAAACAGCTTTCTGTCAGATTTAAGGACTACAGGTAGTCCCCGACTTACGAGCGAGTTCCGTCACTAGGGGGCGCTTGTATGTCAAAAATTCGTAAGTAGGAACACATAGTAAAATAAAAAATATATATATATATTTTTTTTTTACTTTTTTTTTTAAATAAATGAATACATGTACAGTACTGGACAGTCACCAAGCACTTAGCCTATCCTAACACAGTTTTTAAAGATGAAGGAATAAGTTGAATTGTCTCCCTTTCACATAAAGGGAGCAAGCTCCCTATGGAGCCTGCAGGGAGGAGGGAGACAATTCAACTGATTCCTTCATCTTTAAAAACTGTGTTAGGATAGGCTAAGTGCTTGGTGACTGTACAGTACTGTACATTTATCTATTTATTAAAAATATACAGTATATACAGTATTTTTATTTTTTATTGTTTTTTATTTATAAATAGATAAATGTACAGTACTGTACAGTCACCAAGCACTTAGCCTATCCTAACACAGTTTTTAAAGATGAAGGAATCAGTTGAATTGTCTCCCTCCTCCCTGCAGGCTCCATAGGGAGCTTGCTCCCTTTATGTGAAAGGCAGACAATTCAACTTATTCCTTCATCTTTAAAAACTGTGTTAGGATAGGCTAAGTGCTTGGTGACTGTCCAGTACTGTACATGTATTCATTAAAAAAAAAAAAAATAAAAAAAAAATTTTTTTTTTTTTTTTTTTTTTTTTTTTATGAGATGCATGCTCGTAAGTCCGGGACCTCGTAAGTCAGAGCGCTCGTAAGTCGGGGACTACCTGTACTTCTCTGGATTGACTATGGCGAAGGGACTGCATTCTGATGTCTGAGAATGTTTTCAGTTTCTTCTTTGTCATCGTTTCATAGAACTTTGTGGATGGGGTATCTGCTTCCATGCGCTGTTGCTTGAAAGCTTGGTATGCCTTTTCCCCTATGTCATTGGCTTCAAGAAGGTCTTTGGCTACATTGTGCGGTGCAATAGTGGCAGTTGACAGGCTGACCAGCTCGCCTTGATCACAGTTGAAGGGATTCATCCAACTGACCTCCATCAGCTGAACAAGGGACTGGGTATCGGCCTCATCTCTTTGTATCCTAGGCAGCAGTAGGTCAGGATGTTTGAAGTCATGTTGGCCCACGTGTATCATGGTCCTCAATTGTCGCAGGTATCTGCTACGGTATTCAGCTGTGAGATAGTACTTGGCCACAGCTCCAGCTTTCAGGCTAAACCCCTTTGTTCCACCGGGCGTCTGGGTGTCTTTGTTGATAGTTTCTTCAATTGTCTGATCTACAGGAATATGTCCAAAGGGATTTTGGGGCCCGATCTGTACTGCAAAGCCACCTTTCATGAAGTAAGCATAAACATCTAGGTGTTCTATGGGAAGTTGTGACATTGTGGCATAGTAGTAGGCCAGGAAGCGTGCGTAGTTCACCTTGTCATAAGCAAAACACCATGGGATCATCTTTCGGATAGCTGCAAGGTGAAGAATCCAGTTTCCTTCTCTAGTAGCTCGAATGAGATCCAGCATGATTTCTGCCATATCTAGGTAAGACATCCAAAATGCTGACAGGCTCTGTGCATTCCTGAGGGACTTAAGTTTTAAATGGATGATTTAAATATTCAATTCAAATAAACATACATTTCCTTCTATTATATGTATACATAATTATATAATTATATGTATACAGATGTTAAGAATCAGATATTTAGAACTTATTATTATTAATAATAATAATAATAATAATAATGAATTCAATTTATAACGCACTTTTCATTAATGAAAATCTCAAAGTGCTACAAGGAGCAACAGAATTAAATGACAATAAAACAAATAATAAAACAATTAAAATCAATAACAATATCAGCTAAGATCAAAAGTAGAATCATGAGGAGGTAGAGTATGCTTGGTCGAAAAGAAAGGTCTTCAAGCCGCTCTTAAAGTCAACCACAGACTGTGGGGCTCTTAGACAGTCAGGAAGAGAGTTCCACAGGCGGGGGCAGCCACACTGAAAGCCCGGTCTCCCATGGTCCTTAATTTGGTTCTCGGAATGTGAAGGAGATTGCTGTTCTGTGACCGCAGCTGACCATAGAGTAGTAGTAGTTTCTTTATTTCAGATACAATATAATATCCATAAATGTATATTTTTTTTTTCTTCTTCTTTCGGCTTTCTTCCCTGCGTTAGGGGTCGCCACAGCAAACTGGTCGCACGAAGATTTGGCAGATTTTACGCCGGATGCCCTTCCTGACACAACCACAGACCACCGAGCAACCACAGCCCTCTGTGTGGAGCAGAGAGCTGATATCCATAAATGTATATAAAAAGAATAAAACATAAACAGATTAAAAAAGATTAAAAAGCTTTCCTATAAAGAAATAAAATAAGAACAAAAGATTAAAAAAGATTAAAAAGCTTTCCTATAGAGGCTCACCCTCCTATGAGTCCTTAAAATAGAAAAATATCTCACAGATCTTAGTCCAGGTTTGGTCAGTGTAGTGATGATGCAGTTTTCAGATTCAGACAATCTGCACATGCATCTATACATGAGGTTACGCAGCACCGCTTGGCAGGTAGGCACACCTGCATCTGCAAACATTTTGCTCGCACTGCTCCATCAAGGTACCCTTAGCATCATCCGAAGGCCATCATTATATGCCACACTTAGTCTATACATACTGCTCTTTTTATAACGTCTCCACAGGTGAGCGGTGTACAAAGGAGTGTAGTAGGCCTTAAAGAGTTGGATCTTAACAGATGTTGAGCACATTCCAAACCTACGGATCAGCGTGTTAGCTTGACCATAGAGCATACGACATTGTCTGTAAATGTCTCTATCATCCGACAGGTCACCAGTCAAATAATGCCCCAAATATTTATATTCATCACTGACATCCAGCCTGTTACCCGACAGAAAGAAGTCAGGGAACATCAACTTGGAGTCTTCTCTGCTCCGCACAATCATGATGTTGCTTTTCTTCGCATTATATTTTATATCAAAGTCACTTCCATAAACAGAGCACACCTGCAGCAGTTCTTGTAAGCCAGCAGAATAGGGAAATAAGGTCATCAACCATCTTATGTATGCCGATGATTTAGTAATCTTCTGTCCCTATTCTGCTGGCTTACAAGAACTGCTGCAGGTGTGCTCTGACTATGGAAGTGACTTTGATATAAAATATAATGCGAAGAAAAGCAACATCATGATTGTGCGGAGCAGAGAAGACTCCAAGTTGATGTTCCCTGACTTCTTTCTGTCGGGCAACAGGCTGGATGTCAGTGATGAATATAAATATTTGGGGCACTATTTGACTGCAGACCTGTCAGATGATAGAGACATTTACAGACAATGTCGTATGCTCTATGGTCAAGCTAACACGCTGATCCGTAGGTTTGGAATGTGCTCAACATCTGTTAAGATCCAACTCTTTAAGGCCTACTGCACTCCTTTGTACACCGCTCACCTGTGGAGACGTTATAAAAAGAGCAGTATGTATAGACTAAGTGTGGCATATAATGATGGCCTTCGGATGATGCTAAGGGTACCTTGATGGAGCAGTGCGAGCAAAATGTTTGCAGATGCAGGTGTGCCTACCTGCCAAGCGGTGCTGCGTAACCTCATGTATAGATGCATGTGCAGATTGTCTGAATCTGAAAACTGCATCATCACTACACTGACCAAACCTGGACTAAGATCTGTGAGATATTTTTCTATTTTAAGGACTCATAGGAGGGTGAGCCTCTATAGGAAAGCTTTTTAATCTTTTTTAATCTTTTGTTCTTATTTTATTTCTTTATAGGAAAGCTTTTTAATCTTTTTTAATCTGTTTATGTTTTATTCTTTTTATATACATTTATGGATATCAGCTCTCTGCTCCACACAGAGGGCTGTGGTTGCTCGGTGGTCTGTGGTTGTGTCAGGAAGGGCATCCGGCGTAAAATCTGCCAAATCTTCGTGCGACCAGTTTGCTGTGGCGACCCCTAACGCAGGGAAGAAAGCCGAAAGAAGAAGAAAAAAAAAAATATACATTTATGGATATTATATTGTATCTGAAATAAAGAAACTACTACTACTCTATGGTCAGCTGCGGTCACAGAACAGCAATCTCCTTCACATTCCGAGAACCAAATTAAGGACCATGGGAGACCGGGCTTTCAGTGTGGCTGCCCCCCGCCTGTGGAACTCTCTTCCTGACTGTCTAAGAGCCCCACAGTCTGTGGTTGACTTTAAGAGCGGCTTGAAGACCTTTCTTTTCGACCAAGCATACTCTACCTCCTCATGATTCTACTTTTGATCTTAGCTGATATTGTTATTGATTTTAATTGTTTTATTATTTGTTTTATTGTCATTTAATTCTGTTGCTCCTTGTAGCACTTTGAGATTTTCATTAATGAAAAGTGCGTTATAAATTGAATTCATTATTATTATTATTATTATTATTAATAATAATAAGTTCTAAATATCTGATTCTTAACATCTGTATACATATAATTATATAATTATGTATACATATAATAGAAGGAAATGTATGTTTATTTGAATTGAATATTTAAATCATCCATTTAAAACTTAAGTCCCTCAGGAATGCACAGAGCCTGTCAGCATTTTGGATGTCTTACCTAGATATGGCAGAAATCATGCTGGATCTCATTCGAGCTACTAGAGAAGGAAACTGGATGCTTCACCTTGCAGCTATCCGAAAGATGATCCCATGGTGTTTTGCTTATGACAAGGTGAACTACGCACGCTTCCTGACCTACTACTATGCCACAATGTCACAACTTCCCATAGAACACCCAGATGTTTATGCTTACTTCATGAAAGGTGGCTTTGCAGTACAGATCGGGCCCCAAAATCCCTTTGGACATATTCCTGTAGATCAGACAATTGAAGAAACTATCAACAAAGACACCCAGACGCCCGGTGGAACAAAGGGGTTTAGCCTGAAAGCTGGAGCTGTGGCCAAGTACTATCTCACAGCTGAATACCGTAGCAGATACCTGCGACAATTGAGGACCATGATACACGTGGGCCAACATGACTTCAAACATCCTGACCTACTGCTGCCTAGGATACAAAGAGATGAGGCCGATACCCAGTCCCTTGTTCAGCTGATGGAGGTCAGTTGGATGAATCCCTTCAACTGTGATCAAGGCGAGCTGGTCAGCCTGTCAACTGCCACTATTGCACCGCACAATGTAGCCAAAGACCTTCTTGAAGCCAATGACATAGGGGAAAAGGCATACCAAGCTTTCAAGCAACAGCGCATGGAAGCAGATACCCCATCCACAAAGTTCTATGAAACAATGACAAAGAAGAAACTGAAAACATTCTCAGACATCAGAATGCAGTCCCTTCGCCATAGTCAATCCAGAGAAGTACAGGTAGTCCCCGACTTACGAGCGCTCTGA
>JBBPBX010005238.1:46968-69083 GCA_038048925.1 Garcialebias charrua | reverse complement strand
CTGTGGACAGGAGCTGAGCAACGAGCGAGTTGCTGTGGACGGGAGCTGAGCAGCGAGCGAGTTGCTGTGGACGGGAGCAGAGCAGCAAGCGAGTTGCTGTGGACGGGAGCAGAGCAACGTGCGAGTTGCTGTGGATGGGAGCAGAGCAGCGAGCGAGTTGCTGTGGACGGGAGCAGAGCAGTGAGCGAGTTGCTGTGGACGTGAGCAGAACAGCGAGCTGGTTACTGTTGGACATGAGCAGAGCAGCGAGCGACTTGCTGTGGAACAGTGAATTTCTGTATCCAGGCCAGAAGAAGCAGGCGAGATGAGTCCTGGGAGAAGAAAGAAACAGGAGCCGCCGAGACAGGAGTCGGTGAGTCAAAACTCGGTGGATAAAAATTTGGAGTTAATGGAGGAATTGAAAAAAGCAATAAACTTTCTCACTGAGGAACTTGCAAGTTTGAGAGCTGAGCAAAAAAACATTACTCAACTTGTAGAGGAGATGAAACAAATGAAAGCTCAGGAGATCATCAGAGATGAACGATTAGCTCAATTGGAACAAAAGTGTTAGGACATGGAACAATACATAAGAGGCGAGAATCTGGTAATTTCTGGACTCGAGGTTAAACGCCGGACATCGGCAGAAGTAGTTGCAGGCGTTAACACAAGTGAAGGAGGACCACCAGAACAACTGCAGTCTCTGGAGGATCAGGTAGTCACTTTCTTAAATGGCAAAGACATTAACATTAAACATGATGACATTTCCACCTGTTACACACTGCCCAATAGAGCTAACAAACTTAAACCATCAGTAGTCGTCAGATTCATTGGAAGGAAACAAAGAAACAGGGTAATGATGCAGTCAAAGAAACTCATAAACATTGCACATGAAGCAAGGTTGTTGAAAAAGAACAAAAAAAGAACAAAAACTTGGACAAGAAACGGAAACATATGGATCAAAGTACAGTACATGGAAGTTCTCAAGCTAAAATAATAAAAGATCTGACACATTTTGATGAGCTCAAAAATGACAAATCACCAATCACTATCACATGTTCATACACAAAAATTGACAAAAATGAACAAACAAACAAACAAATACATTAAAACATGACAACAACAAACGAAGACTCAGAGTTTAAAATATACAATGTTGAAGATGTGGTTGATGCAAACTTTTATCCTGTTATAAAAGACTGTGAATACTATAATGAAGAACAGTTTAATGACATCAATACAACAAATGGAGTTCTCTCTATTATTCACATCAATAGTAGAAGTATAAATGCAAATATATCCAAAATAACAGATTATTTAAAACAGTTAAACAGAACTTTTACATTAATAGCACTGTCAGAGACATGGCTTAATGATGAAAAGAAAAATTATGTTCACATAGAAGAATTATATCATTTAAACAGAAACAATAAAAAAGGTGGTGGAGTAGCTCTATTTGTCAAAAATGAAATAAAGTGTAGAATAATTAATGAAATGTCAATAATTGTTGACAATCTTATGGAAATAATAACAATAGAAATATTAAACGAAAATGCTAAAAACATATCCATAAGTTGTGTATATCGATCACCAGGATCAAATATAGAAATATTCACCGATAAAATCATACAACTATTGGAAAAGAGTTTAAATAAAAAAGTTTTCTTGTGTGGAGACTTTAATATTGACCTGGGAAATAAAACAGATTCAAATAACATCAGCACATTTTTCAATGTATAGTTTAAATCTTTATCCGTTAATATCAAAACCAACAAGAATTACAACTCATAGTGCTACGATAATTGACAACATTTTCACAAATATAACAAATGGGGATGTGACAGGTGGTAACTGATTTAAGTGATTATTTACCAGTTTTCACTATCTACATAAATGATCAAAACATTACAAAAGAAGTTACGATTAAGAAAAAAATAATAAACACATCAAAAAAGCTATGGATCAATTAAAAGATGATTTACAGAAGCAAAACTGGAAGGACGTGTATATTGATGATGTTAACAGATCATATCAAAGTCAAAGTCAACTTTATTGTCAGAACTGCAATATGTACAGGACATACACAGGATTGAAATTGCATTTCTCTCTCAGTCCCTCGGTGCAACAGTAACCATTTAAACACTAAACAATTAATAAACAAGCATAAAATGAAATAATAAAAGTTTAGTACTGTATGATGAATTTATGAATATTTTAGAAGCTCTGTATGAAAAGAATTGTGTGCAAATAAATCGTAGAAAAAGAAATATTGTCGACCAACCTTGGATGACTAAAGGGTTGAGAAATGCTTGTAAAAAAAATTACGTGTATTCATGTTTCTTAAAAACGAGAACACAACAAGCTGAAGAAAAATATAAAAAATATAAAAATAAATTGGTAATGATTATAAGAAAATGCAAGAAAGAATACTATAGTGATTTATTAAACAAGAGTAATGGTGACACTAAAACAACATGGCGAGTAATAAATGATGTTCTAAAAAGTCATAAAGCGAAAACGAACATTGCAAAATATTTTGTGAAAGATGACAAAGAAATACATGATGAGAATGATATCGTAAATGAATTTAATCAATATTTTGTAAATATTGGATCAAGCCTTGCAGCTAAAATACCAAAAGTAGATAATAAGGTGTGTCATTCAATTAAAAGTTGCACCAACAGTATTTTTCTTAGTGGAACTAACAAAGAGGAAATTATGAAAATGGTAAAAAATCTCTCAGACAAGAGATCAAAAGACTGGGTGGACATGGATATGATGTTCGTAAAAGAAATAATGAGTTATGTTATTGAACCGTTTACATATATATGCAATTTATCTTTTTCAACAGGAATATTTCCAGATAACATGAAAGTAGCAAAGGTAATTCCTCTTTTTAAAAATGGTGATAAATGTGTATTCAATAATTATAGGCCAATATCCTTATTACCACAGTTCTCAAAAATTCTAGAAAAACTATTTGTGACCAGATTGGATCAATTTATTGATAAACAAAATATTTTAAGTAGCAGTCAGTATGGGTTTAGAGGAAAAAACTCTACATCAATGGCTCTCATGGATTTAATGGAACAAATAACTAATGCTGTCGATCATAAACAGTACTGTGTTAGTGTTTTTGTTGATCTAAAAAAAGCATTTGATACCATTGACCACACCATTCTCCTTGAAAAACTAAATAAATATGGTATTAGAGGACCAGCATTACAGTGGGTATCTAGCTATTTGAAAGATAGGAAACAGTTTGTGCAAATAAATGATGTTAGATCTGACCTCCGTGATATCACTTGTGGAGTTCCTCAGGGCTCTGTGCTTGGACCAAAGTTATTTATTTTATATGTGAATGACTTGGTAAATGTGTCAGGACTTCTTAAATGTGTTCTTTTTGCCGATGACACCACATTTTTCTGTTCGGGTAAAGACATAAAACAGATTTTGGATATGATGAAAACAGAATTTATAAAAATACAAACTTGGTTTAAATTAAACAAATTATCTTTGAATTTAGATAAAACTAATTACATGATATTCAGTAACAAAAAGAGAATTGTTGACGATCCATTTGAAATTGAAGATGTTGTGATCTGTAAAGTGAGTGAAGTGAAGTTTCTGGGTGTTATCATTGATGACAAACTGACATGGAAACATCATGTAAATTCCATTAAAACAAAAATAGCTAGATCAATTGCAGTACTGTATAAAGTCAGGGATTTTTTAATTGATAAAGCTCTGTATATGTTGTATAACACAATCATTGTTCCACATTTAATCTATTGTATTGAGGTTTGGGGAAAAGCGTGCAAAACAATTACAAAGCCTGTTTTTATTTTACAAAAGAGAGCTGTAAGAGTAATCACCAGAAAACATTTCAGTCACCCATCAAACACCTTGTTTCTTCAGCTAAATTTATTGAAATTCCAGGAATTGGTAGAATATAGTATTTTATCAGTTATGTATAGGGCTCATAATAACACATTACCTTTAAATATCCAAAGAAATTTTATAAAAAGACAAAGTTATTACAATCTCAAAGGGACAGAGATATTCATCAAACCACAATTCAGAACCAGCTTAAAGGGACGGTCTACCTCAATTCAGGGAGTTCGATTGTGGAATGCTCTGGAGAGTGATGTTAAAAATGCAAAATCAATGTATACATTTAAGAAAAAGGTCAAAAAGGACTTGCTCAAAAACTATATATGATGTAACTTAGTGTGTTTGTGTATACACTTATGTTGACTGATGATGTGGCTTATAGTCCATGGGCCAGACTGGAAGTCGGTACCACCGGAGGTGGCTAAGGCTGTCATACCATTTTTGAAAGCTTGAAATCTCACCTTTATGATAAGCTATGATAGCAATCACAGTTTTGTAGCTGTTACAAGTTATAGCGATTTTATGACAACAAAGTTGAGGATATTTAATGCTTATGTTTACTTTACTAAATCTTGTATATTTTACCAGAAATTATATTTTCCAACAAAAAGTGTCTATAAATATGTCTATTAATATTGACAATGTAAATGTGAAAATCATTAGTTAAAACAAGTTCAAGGTCATTGTGAACGTTCAAGGTCAAGTAAAAAATAAGTTTTTTTAATTATTAAAATGGCTTTAAATTCACCAAATGTCTTTTTTCTAAATCAGAATATTCTCAGCTCTCAGAAAATACATAATATTCATATATGTGTACTGCAGCTATGATTCTATGTGTCTATCTCATCATGTGGAGATAGCGAAATTGTTATTGTTATTTAACATTATTTTATTGTAATTGTTATTTAACATAGCATTATGTGCTATTTGTAAGCAAAAGGTGTTTTTATGATATGACCAATTCCATTATGAAGAATTTTATAAAGTTTTCATAATGGAATTTGCCATATCATAAAATCACAGTGCCACTTGATAAAGGTCAAGGTCATAGTGTAAGGTCAATAAACAACAAATCTGTATTAATGGCAATTTTTTATTGCTTTCACCAGAATATCCTATGTAGTTCAAAAAATTAACATTTTTGTGATAGAGAACATTATATATTTTCAAAAATGTATAGAAGGAATGTTTTGAACAAAATTGTTAGTTTCATGTGCACAAAAAACAAATTTCACAAATCAGTGCCACTATGAGTGGGTAAGTGTCATTGATTGGTACAAGCTATTCGTCTTCATCGTCGTCATCAGAGTCAGACTGCTGTACTTCTGATTCTTCTTTGCTGGATTGGTTTTTGCAGTTCTGTAGCTTGCACATGTCTGTGCACTTCAAGCCATTGTTGAGACAGGTACACTCTGGTAGTTTGCATGAACGCACACATTTGCATGAGAGAAGCTGCAGCACGGCATCTGGGGCAGGTGAGCCACGCATCCACTGGATAGCCAACTTACCATCTTCGTCTGTTGTCCAACCACAGTCCTTTGGGCTTGGGACAAAGGGCTGGTTAACCAGACATCTCCTCCAAATGGCAGCTTGATAGTTTGCACGGAGAGAATGCATGAAGAGACAGTCTTCACAAGGAGGCAACTGACTTGACTCGACCTCTCCTCGATTTGCACAGAACAGCTGATATCGGAGCTTGTTTACTTCAGCAGTTTTAGTGGAAGCCATGTACATGTGACAAGTGATCTGTTGCAGCTTTTGAAACAGTTCTGCAGATAACTCCCAAGAACGTCCAAGTTCACTGAAGGCTACCTGTATGTCCTTGTCAGACTTCATCTGGTTAAAGGCCGTCATCTTTCCACGTCCAGCAAATGCACTGACTGTATCACAGCCTGTAAAGGCATGCATGCCAATCAAACCATCGCAGACACCACCTCCCAGTGCATGCCTGAGGCTGGTTATAGGATCATCTGGCCAAACAGCTTTCTGTCAGCTTTAAGGACTACTTCTCTGGATTGACTATGGCGAAGGGACTGCATTCTGATTTCTGAGAATGTTTTCAGTTTCTTCTTTGTCATTGTTTCATAGAACTTTGTGGATGGGGTATCTGCTTCCATGTGCTGTTGCTTGAAAGCTTGGTATGCCTTTTCCCCTATGTCATTGGCTTCAAGAAGGTCTTTGGCTACATTGTGCGGTGCAATAGTGGCAGTTGACAGGCTGACCAGCTCGCCTTGATCACAGTTGAAGGGATTCATCCAACTGACCTCCATCAGCTGAACAAGGGACTGGGTATCGGCCTCATCTCTTTGTATCCTAGGCAGCAGTAGGTCAGGATGTTTGAAGTCATGTTGGCCCACGTGTATCATGGTCCTCAATTGTCGCAGGTATCTGCTACGGTATTCAGCTGTGAGATAGTACTTGGCCACAGCTCCAGCTTTCAGGCTAAACCCCTTTGTTCCACCGGGCGTCTGGGTGTCTTTGTTGATAGTTTCTTCAATTGTCTGATCTACAGGAATATGTCCAAAGGGATTTTGGGGCCCGATCTGTACTGCAAAGCCACCTTTCATGAAGTAAGCATAAACATCTGGGTGTTCTATGGGAAGTTGTGACATTGTGGCATAGTAGTAGGTCAGGAAGCGTGCATAGTTCACCTTGTCATAAGCAAAACACCATGGGATCATTTTTCGGATAGCTGCAAGGTGAAGCATCCAGTTTCCTTCTCTAGTAGCTCGAATGAGATCCATCATGATTTCTGCCATATCTAGGTAAGACATCCAAAATGCTGACAGGCTCTGTGCATTCCTGAGGGACTCCAGGTATATGTGAAAGAGCTTCAAGGTGCATGTGCATGATTCATCCTCAATCAACAGTTTGATGGATTCTTGAGAGACACTGCTGTGGAAGTCTCCAATGTTCTTCAGGGTTTCTTCCAGGTGATGGACATTTTCTGTATGGTTGTCCTGGAGCCAAGGAATGAAACCTTTCCATGCAAGCCGCATCAGTGCCTCGTACACAAGCTTGTGGACTCTAACTGCTCTGTTGTACTTGCGGCCTTCCATCATCCCAGCCACTGATCCTTGTGCAATGACCCCAGATTCCACACACAGGTCGCTGAGCCCTGCATCTTGGAACCTCTTACCCATGATGGAGAGGAGATTGCAGATTGTGTGGAAAACACCCATTCTGATGATGATATTCTTGAATTTGTCATGTTTCCACACTATCTCAGCAGCCTTAGCAAATAGTGCTTGGTCAAACACACACACTATTTCCTTCAGTTGTAAGGACTGCATGATGCAAAGTGTTTGTTCCAGCACTTCATTCACAGTGGACATCTGTGTTGCAGGGGCATTGATAGTAGGAAGATAGCCCACAGTATCCTGGGAAACAATGATGTTGTTGCGAATCTGGATGTTGAAACCAGTCCAACTGCTGATGGTCTGGTTATCAGGGTCCGGCATGCGAGTCAGGAGCCAGATATGGTTCTTGAACTTTGCATCTTGAACTTCTCTCGTAGTATAGGCATCTATACTCTTAATCCTTGGGGGACCAGCTCGATTCCCAACATTGTAGGTTGGTAGCATTACTGGAGCAGGACTGATGCTCCTCTTTTTGGATTTGGTGAGGGTAGGTAGAACACGCTCTGGTAAGGGTCCTGCTATTTTGCGCTGGACAGCAATGCCATTCACTTTGTGGGATGTGCCTTCCCCACAGAGTGTCTCCTCAAGTCGGTCAATGTTGTCCCAGGCCAGGGTTGTGAATACCCCAGGGTAGATGTTTTCTGGCACTGACCCCCTCAATTCAAATAAACATACATTTCCTTCTATTATATGTATACATAATTATATAATTATATGTATACAGATGTTAAGAATCAGATATTTAGAACTTATATTAGATTTTACTATATTCTTTGTATTTGACCTTGACTTTCACAATGACCTTGTCCTTATTTTACAAAAAGGTAATCAGAAATGGATTGCCCAGCCCAGAAAACATAAATGTGTACTTTTTTGTACATGCAAATATGCTTTTTTAAACAAAATAAATAATAAACATTAAATTAATAGCAGTGGCCAAAAATTGTTAATTTTGTTTCCTTTAACACGCTGTAACATCTAACAGCTATGAAACTGTGATTGCTATCATAGCTTATTGTAAAGCTGAGATTTCAAGCTTTCAAAAAAGGTATTGCAACCTTAGCCACCTTGAGTGGTACCCGTGTCCAAAAAATTGGGGTCTGGCCCATGGACTATTACCGGACCCAGGATTTTGCAAAGGGTGGTTGGGGTTAAGTTAGGTGAATTTGCATGTGTGGTGATTTAAGTGATGTCTAGGACATGACAGCTTGTTTTCTTGTTTGATTATTACTGTTCATTCAGGTCCAATGCTTGTATTGTTTCATGCAACTGGCATATAATAACAATACGTCCTCGATGCTTAGACACTACAGAGCTTAGCATGAAAACAAGCAGGACACTGTTCGTGGTAGGTTATGTTCAATATGCATGTTCATCAATAATATGTTTATCAGTATATTTGTTTATCAATATATATGTTTATCCACACAATTCTACACACCAATAATAATGTTACAGTAACATGATGTCACATAACAGTTTTATTGGTTTGATTCTGTCTTAGTGGACCAAAAGCAGGAGCTGGGTGAAGCTCTGGTTTTGATGCTGGTGAAGGACTCTCAGCCCTTTACCACTGTGGACGATCCAGGCTTCAAAGAGTTTGTGGGGAAGCTTGAGCCCACATACACTCTGCCTTCCAGACATGCTCTGAAGAAGATGGTGGAGGAGAAATATGAGAAGACCAAAGCCAAAGCTCAACTGCTGAGCGTGGAGGGAGTGAGTCTGACCTCTGATATGTCGACCTCCACAAACATGGATGCATATCTGGCAGTAACTTGTCATTGTGTCCTGGATAATATGAAGATGGCCACTTTACTTTTAGGAGTGCTGCCTTTCCCCCCCAAGACCACAGTGCTGAAAACATTGCAGCTGCTCAGAGGTTCAATGCCTGGTGACTGATGCTGCTGCAAACATGGTCTCCACTGCAAAAAAACTAGCCATGCGACATGTTGTTTGCATTGCACATGCTTTAAATTTGGTGGTAAAAAAATCCCTGGATCAAACGCCTGGCCTAGAAGATCTGCGCACAAAGGCACGGAAAGTGGCGACTTATTTTAGGTCAAGCACTAATGGAAAAGAAAAACTGAAACATGTGTGTAACCGGGTGGTTTTAGTTCATTGGAAGAGTGGCTTGGCTGTAAATTCCCACTCTGGTTTGGCTCCCTGAACACACCGTGTCCTGTTCCTCCACCTTCAGTGTGGTTTAGCTCATTAGTGTTACTAAGCACCAGGTGTGTAAGCCAAACATTCTTCTCCAGGGTGTTGGCTGTTTAGTCTCTTGCTGCATGTGGCTGTAGTGAGTGCTGCTGCAGTGTTCATGGAGTTGTGCAAAGCCCTGAAGCACAAGCTAAGGTAAATGTTTTTTTTCATTAGTCACTTATGGCTGGTTGGGTGCTGTCAATGCTGCTCCACATATTGTTGTGGAGTTCTGTTAAAAGTTATTTGTATTTGTTTGTTTCTTTAGGACATGTGCCAGTGGGTGGCAGATTGCCACTGCAACTAATTGAATGTGCTTGTTGTTGGGGTTGTGACTGATTAAGGTACATGCTTGTATTTTCTAATATTGTTTATCATGTGCAAGCACCTTACTAACTGTCATTCCTGTACGGCAGATTGCTACAGTTGCTATATTGTGCTCCCAACTCTGTGCCTTGTTTTAAACTGTACATGCTCTCATGTTACTGGCATGTAACATCCTTTGGTGTTAAGTGATTTGGAGTTGTGCTAGCCCTTTACAACTGGCCTGGTAGAACCACCATAGCATAAATGCATCTAATAAAGGCTGTTTTAATATTGAAAGGAATTAATAAAATATATATTGTATACAACACTTCTGTTTTTGTCATTTGAAGCCAGGCGTACCTGCGTATTTGTAATAGGGAAGCTCTAGACTATTTACAGTCTACCAGTTGGCTTTAGAGTCACATCCTCTGAGTCACAATCCGGGCCTTCATAGCCCGTGTTACATTTACTGGCGTTGTTGGTAGGGCCTGGCTGATAAGGCAGTTTGTGTGTGTATATACAGTATATATATTTTATTTAATTATCTCTAAAGAGCATTTAGAAGTTGGGAGCATAATAGGCTAACAGTAGGCACATCGTGGGACCTAGCTGGATACCCCCCGACAGTGAAGAAGGACCCACCTCTCCGTTCCTATGGCAGAGGAACTTGAAGAACTCCGGGCTCGAGTCCAGCAGTTGGAGGCCGATAGGAGTCGGCTGCAACAGGAACGGGACGTTGCACTGGCAAATTCAACTCAACATGATGCACCAGCTGGTCCCAGTACACGTACAGCTCTGGGGAGCATGGGGACAACTGACCGCATCATCTACCTGCCAAGGGAGCGAAAGTGTCCAACCTTCAGGGGGACTCATGGTATTGGGGTTGAGGAGTGGGTAGAAGAAGTTTGTACCAGCATGCAAGTTCGGCATGTTGAACCCACAGATCAGGCTGCTTTCATTTTTGACCATCTCGAAGGTGTAGCTCGGGATGAGATTAAATATAGACCATTAGCTGAACGTGAGAATCCAGAAACTGTTTTTACCATTTTGAGAGAACTGTATGGTTGTCAACAGTCGTATGTCTCACTACAAGAGGACTTCTTTTCACGGAGACAGTTAGATGGTGAAACTTTGCAGGAATTTTCCCATTCCTTGTTTTGTTTAATGAACAGGGTTAAAGCTAATTCTCCTCATGCCATGACTAATGCAGACATTTTACTTCGTGATCAATTTATTCAAAATGTTAGCAATTCTGATCTGCGTAGGGAATTAAAGCGTTACGTTCGTGACAATCCAAGGTGTACATTGCTGGAAGTTAGGGCTGAGGCCATTACATGGGAGCGTGAGGGTGGGGTGGACAACAATAGTGTTGTGCCGTCCTCTTGTGCTGTACAACGGGCTAGTGCACCCACTCTCCAAATTGAGCCCCCCTCTAATTCTACTTCCTCACAAATTGCCACTCTGACAAAATTGGTACAAAAGCAACAGGACCAGTTGGATCAGATCACTCAATCCCTTGCAGCTATGCAGCAGCACCCTGTGGCCAGTTCTTCTGGTCCTAGTAGTGTGATTTGTCACAGGTGTCAGCAACCAGGTCACATTGCTCGGTACTGTAACGCCCGTTCCCAGTTCAGGTCCCCTCGGGTCCAAGCCACCACTAGCCCTCAGTTGTCGGAAAACTAACTCCCCCTAATGTAAGGAGCCAGACATTAGGAGGGGGTGGTTCAGGCTCAGTGGGTCCCCATGTAGATGAGGTGAAGGAGCGTTTAATGGCGCCTTGTCCCCAAGTCACTGTGAAATTATCTGGAGTTCCGGTCCAATGTGTCCTTGACACAGGTTCTATGGTTTCTACCATTTTCAGAGAGCTTTTTCAGGAAATATTTTCCAGACAAGTTAAAGTCCTGTCATTGGTTAGAGCTGGTTGCGGTTTTGATTTATCGGTGGGCCACCGATCCATAAAGGGGGGGTAGGATGTAACCGGGTGGTTTTAGTTCATTGGAAGAGTGGCTGTAAATTCCCACTCTGGTTTGGCTCCCTGAACACACCGTGTCCTGTTCCTCCACCTTCAGTGTGGTTTAGCTCATTAGTGTTACTAAGCACCAGGTGTGTAAGCCAAACATTCTTCTCCAGGGTGTTGGCTGTTTAGTCTCTTGCTGCATGTGGCTGTAGTGAGTGCTGCTGCAGTGTTCATGGAGTTGTGCAAAGCCCTGAAGCACAAGCTAAGGTAAATGTTTTTTTTCATTAGTCACTTATGGCTGGTTGGGTGCTGTCAATGCTGCTCCACATATTGTTGTGGAGTTCTGTTAAAAGTTATTTGTATTTGTTTGTTTCTTTAGGACATGTGCCAGTGGGTGGCAGATTGCCACTGCAACTAATTGAATGTGCTTGTTGTTGGGGTTGTGACTGATTAAGGTACATGCTTGTATTTTCTAATATTGTTTATCATGTGCAAGCACCTTACTAACTGTCATTCCTGTACGGCAGATTGCTACAGTTGCTATATTGTGCTCCCAACTCTGTGCCTTGTTTTAAACTGTACATGCTCTCATGTTACTGGCATGTAACATCCTTTGGTGTTAAGTGATTTGGAGTTGTGCTAGCCCTTTACAACTGGCCTGGTAGAACCACCATAGCATAAATGCATCTAATAAAGGCTGTTTTAATATTGAAAGGAATTAATAAAATATATATTGTATACAACACTTCTGTTTTTGTCATTTGAAGCCAGGCGTACTTGCGTATTTGTAATAGGGAAGCTCTAGACTATTTACAGTCTACCAGTTGGCTTTAGAGTCACATCCTCTGAGTCACAATCCGGGCCTTCATAGCCCGTGTTACATGTGCAACAGCAAATGAACTGTGCAGTGATGAAGCTAATTCAGGAGGTGGACACACGCTGGAACAGCAACTTTTTGATGTTGCAGCGATTGTACAACTAGAGGCAGACAGTCGGGGCAGCTCTGGCATCACTTAAGACAGATGTTCATCCTCTCTCTTCTGAGGAATAGGAAACAATTGCAGCATGTCTCCAAGTGCTCTCCCCATTCTATGCAGCAACTGTGGAACTGTCCCAGGAGAAGAGTGTGTCAGGTTCAATGGTGTCCAGTGTCCTGAAAGGCGCTTTTAAATAAAATGATTATTATAATGGTGATTCCACTTGTAAAGATGTTATTTCAAGCAGCCCGGGAAGTAATACTGAGGACCACAAATGTAACAGCAACACTTCTTGGATGGAATATCATTGCAACCCTCAAAAATACGTTTGACAACCTCGAGAGCTCAACTGTCCTGTCACTCACCACACTGCTGGATCCAAGATTTAAAGCGATCAGATTTTACAGTTCAGAAAAGGCCTAAAATGCTGCACGGAAACTTACAGCTGAATGTGCAGCAGTGGTGAGGCACACACGAGATGATCATTCACCTCAACTAGCAACAAACGCACAAAATCCATCCTGTTGGAAATTATGTTGGAAATTATGAACACACACAGAAACTTGTCCGTGTTCATGACTGTCAAGTGTCAAATCTTTGTTCTTCTTTCAGCTTCCAACCTTTGGTAAAGTTTTGATCGAGATGCTACACTGGCAAGAGCTCACAGAAATCATACACCTGATGCCACAGTTGAAGTTCAGAGATACTTGTCTGATCTAGGGGTGGGCGATATGGCTCAAAAATTATATTGTGATATTTCAGAGCATTATTACGGTAACGATACATTTCGTGATCTAACAAAAAAACAAAAACAAATCAAATTTAGTTATTTGACAAAATTAACTTAACATGTTGCTTTACAGTATTATACAAAATTTTAAAAAACAAGGGGTACTTTTACTGAAATTACTTTATTTAGTAAAGTATTCAGTCTCCAAGTATAAAAAAGATCTGTTATTTAGATTGAAAAAGTCTGCACAAAATATAGATCAACAAAATCCACCACAAAAACTAAAGTGCATGTGTAGTTTCCTAAAACAACTAAATAAAATGAATCTTAAAATCTGTTGAGCATAAATGAAACTTACAACAAAATATATGTTGTCTTTAAATGAAATATAACTTCCACAAGTTGTAACAAGGTGATCAGCTGACCCTGAAGCTTGTTGGTGTTTCAGCTTCATCTACTTCATGCAGGAATGATTTATTTTTCTGATTCATTTTTTTAACTGATCTGTCTCTGATCACCTGGCTCGAGAGACAGCTGAGCTGCGCGTTTGTACAGACAGTTTAGAGTGAGGGAGAGATGCAGCCCGCACACGCGGCTCAGAGCGGGGTGGGGGGAGACATTTGAGCTGTCTGTACCTGAGAGCAGGGGGAGAGAAGCTGAGACGCGCGTTGTTTGTTTTTAGCATTTTAGCTAGCTAGTATTGCACGCAGACTGATGGGGGGGGGTGCGCAGTTTAGTTTGTGCGCTTGAAGCGCTCGGTTAGTAAGGGGGCAGGGCGCCCCAACGTATTACGTCATGAAATTAGCATATCATGATATAACTTTTTTGCCCGGGCAAGCTTTTTTTTTACCGGTAATACCGGGAACAATATGATATGGCCCAGCCCTAGTCTGATCCTCCTTTGCAAAGATCGGAGGATCCTCTGGCCTACTAAAATGGTCAAAGAAATATTTATCCACATTTGTTCTTGTTGGCTAAACAATATTATGCATACCAGCTTCATCTGTTCCTTGTGAACGTGTTTTTTCAAAAGCTGGAGAAGTTGTCAGCAAAAAAAGAAATTGTCTGAGTCCAAAAACTGTGGAAAAACTCTTGTTCCTAAATAAAAACTTCTGAATTCCCATCCCCGAATTTAATGACTGTGAGTTACACAAGCACAACCCACCTTCCTTGCACCTACAGTTTTCTAAAGCACACCCTCTCTCAATCCCAGATACCGGTACTAGTCAACATATCTACTGAATCAGCTGAACATACAGGAAAACAGTATATAAAACAGTGTGTGTTGTCTATTTCACCACTAGATGTCACTGAAATGAACCTTTGAATGAATGAACCCAAGTTCAATATAATTGGCAAAGTGGTTCAATACTGCTTTATTGCTTCATTTGGCCATCACTACCCTGCCCTGATGATGACTGAGAGATTCAACCACCTCATAACAGAAATGATGACCGGTCAAGAATAGGTATTATTTTATTATTATGATCTAATTAAGTGTTGTTGTTTTTATTTATTATAATCTTATTAACTAATTTTTTTAACCACTTTGTGTTTTATTTCCAGTCTGGAACTAAGGCTGGGCGATTAATCGCATTTGCGATAATCTTGCGATATGTTAAAACGCGATTCTGTAATCGCACGGGCTGCGATTTGACTGGTCACGTGACTTGGGAGTGAGCAGCCAGGCGGAGCGGAGCAAAACAGAGCAGGAAGGGAGGAGAAGTCAAGCTAACACCGCGCGCTTTAAAATAATGGCTTCAGGCTCGACAGAAGCTGAAACTGAAAGTCTAATACCGAAGAGGGGCAGCACGTCAGCTGTGTGGAATTACTTTGGCTTTAAGAAAGACGATGCTGCGCAACATCAGGTACTGTGCAAAACGTGCCTTGTAGGGATGTGCCGATCAGGTTTTTTGAAACCGATACCGATCACCTATGTGTGACGATCACCGATACCGATCAAAAAACCGATTGCCTATATGTGAGCCGATCACACAAACCGATCACCGATCACCGATCAAATGGCTTACCTGTAATTTATGAGTGCTGCTTCTGGCTACAAGATCTGAAAACTTTTCAGATCTTGTAGCCAGAAGCAGCACTCATGTTATTTTCAGAACCATAAAATCACCATAATTCAGACAAAAACATATTTTTACTAATTTATTTCAGAGAACAAAGTAAATAAAAGTAATTATCAACTGCATTATCAAAGAAAAATGTTTACATTACTAACTTTCAATAAAAAAAAAAAAGGTATTTTATTGTTTAAAAAAAAAACCACATCTATTACTTCATATAAAAAACTAAAATACCCCATTTGCTACTTAAAGCTGCACTGTTGGCTGTTTTTACAAATGGCTTTATAAATACGTAAAGTATCATTATTATTATTTTTTTAAAATAATTTCGTGCTTTTTTGAACAACTTCCTGCGGGAACCAGGTGGCGGTAATGCGCTTAATATGAGTTCGCCAACCGCCATTAAACTCTATAGAAGAAGAAGAAGAACCAGGAAATACCGCCTCCACACTCGGCAGTCGGCTTTTGGAGGACTGTTTCTCCCATAAGAGGATGCCTCATACGGATAAATTAACTGGAAACACTCCCTGAACTCTGTGAATGTCTCAGGACTGGAGCAGCAGCCGCGATCTCCGCCGAGCGCTCACACAGCACCGCGCGAGACCAGCAGCTCATGGTATGAGCTAAGGCTAACATGCTAAACCGGACCTGCAGCAGACAGCCGGCTTTGTGCGATCAGAGGTTCCTGGAGCTCGCCTCGATGTCGGACTGGAAGCAGAAGATATCGGGGGACACCCAGCTAACTTGGAATAACAAAGCCGACAGCCTTTTTGAAGCCGCAGCTAAACTGGACTGCCCGTAACTGCGCAGCGGAGCGGACTCGGTGGAGCTACTCGGTGGAGCTACATGCTAACAGGTGTTGCTTATGGCGGCGCTGGCAGACGGCTTTTGGTAAGTTATTAAAACGTATTAAAACATTTTAATGACGAATTAGGTTTGTTGTGTTGAAGGACTTCGTTGAAATTCTTCCACGAGGTACTTTTTCGTCGCACGTTTTGCAGTTAGCAAACTTCGCATCACAGGCTCTGTGATCGGTAATTGAAGGCAAAAGCCGATCACATCCGCTTTAATGATTATCGGTGACGATTGATCGGTTTCCGATCGATCGGCACATCCTTAGTGCCTTGCTAATGTTGCTACGTCGCGAGGTAACACGACAAACCTTTTTCAACATTTAATATGCCAGCGACCAGTGCTTCATCTTCAAATATGCAAAGTACCAGCTGACAGGGATCGCTGACCGAACTGTTTGAAAATATAACTCCTTATGCACCTAATTCGAAGCGGCACGCTGAAATAACTCGAGCAGTAACTGAGTTCATAGCAAAAGACATGATGCCCATTCATATCGTGAACAAGCCTGGCTTTATGGCTTTGTTAAACACACTGGATAAACGCTACCAAATGCCCTCACGCACATATTTTAGCCAAGTTGCTATACCTGAGCTGTATAAAAAATGCAGAAACAGAGTTGCAGCGGAGCTGAAAACTGTTGACTTTTTTGCCACAACAACTGATCTGTGGTCCAGCCGTACATCTGAGCCATACCAGAGTTTAACAGTTCATTTCATCGATGAAGATTTTAATTTAAAAGCTCGCTGCCTTCAAGCATCCTATTTCCCGGATGATCACACGGGGGAAAACATTGCAGCCGGCCTGAGAGAGGGGCTTGCCTGCTGGGATCTGCAGGAAGAAAACCACATCTGCATAACAACAGACAACGCATCCAACATGGTGATGGCAGCACAGCTAAATGAATGGACCAGACTGCAGTGTTTTGGGCACCGATTGCATCTTGCCATAGGTATGTAAATTAATATTACAAATATATTGGCATAGTGTGTGTGTGTACTTGTTTTTACTACAGAGTGAGGACTGTCAAATGTTTTTAACTAACAAAGTGAGAAGATTTTTCTGGTCCTCAATTTTTGCATGTGTGTGTCTCACACGCGTGCAAAAATTGAGGACCAGAAAAATCTTCTCACTTTGTTAGTTAAAAACATTTGACAGTCCTCACTCTGTGAGTGAGAGTGGAGGATGTGAATGTGTGTATTTATTATTTTTATTTTGTATTACAGGACATTCACTTAAGGATGACAGAGTGTCAAGAGCAGTAGGCCTGTGCAAGAAGCTGGTGGGGCACTTCTCCCACAGTTGGAAGAAGAAGGCAGCGATGACCGAAGCACAGAGGGAGCTCAAACTTCCTGAACACAGCCTCATCACCGAATGTCCTACAAGATGGGGATCAAAAGAAATGATGATTGCCAGGGTGCTGGAGCAGCTCAAAGCCATCTCTCTGGTGCTGTCAGGTGACCGTTATGCACGGTCCCTTATCCCAACATGGCAGGATATTGAAGTGTTGGAGTCTATTCACAAGGCTCTGCATCCTCTTCTGGACTTCACAGATGCTCTCTCTGGAGAGGAGTATGTGAGCATCTCCTACCTCAAACCAGTTCTTAACCTTCTGGCCACATCAGTCTTGGCTGAAGACCAAGATGACACTGATCTGACTAGGTCAATCAAAACCAAGGTCCTGGCATACCTTAATGATAAGTACAGTGACCCCAGCATCCAGGAGCTGTTGGACGTTGCATCCTTCCTGGATCCCAGGTTCAAAACCCAGTACATCACTGCAGAAAACATCCCTATCATTAAGGCCCGACTCAAGACTGAAATGATGGAATCAGCAAGGCGTGCATATAATCAGGTTAGTAACACATTTATCTATGATATCACAAACACACTTTATATTTACTTATTTGTAATCTAACTTAATAATAATAATAATAATAATAATAATGAATTCAATTTATAATGCACTTTTCATTAATAAAAATCTCAAAGTGCTACAAAGTGTAACAAAGCAAAGATCAAAATAAAACAAGTGATAAAATCAAATAAAATCAATAATAATATCGACTAAGATCAAAAGATAAAATCATGTGGATACAGATTAGGCTTGCTTAAAAAATAAATACAAAAAAACAAGTGATAAAATCAAGTAAAATCAGAGTCAGAGAGTCAGAGAGTCAGAGAGTCTTTATTGTCATTTGCACCGCATGTGGTACATGAGATGAAAACGAGATTATGTACACGAGGTCCCAGTTACATCCAACAACAAATGAAAGAGAAAAACAGTAATAACATCGAGAACTAACTAAGAAAAACATCAACTAGTAATACACTAAGCCTAATATAGTGGGAATAAACAGCAGCACGAACATGAGTTTGTATGAGCAGATGGTCACAGATGGTCACAGATGAACACAGCAACAAGAAAACATATCAGCATCACCATGATGTGATATTTTGCAGTGTTTATTTTAATTTTATTTTTATTTATTCATGAGTCTAACAGCCTCAGGGTAGAAGCTGTTCCTCAGTCTAGTGGTTCTACACTTGATGCTCCTCAACCTCCGTCCTGAGGGGAGTGGGGCAAAGAGTGAGTGTGCTGGATGAGTGAGGTCTTTCATGATACAGGTGGCTCTTTTCCTGCATCTAGAGGTGTAAATGTCTGTGATGGTGGGGAGACTGACTCCAACAGACTTCTGTGCAGCCTTCACCACTCTCTGCAGAGCTTTTCTTTCTTCAACTGTGCAGCCTCCATGCCACACGTTGATGCTGGAGCACAGGATGCTCTCCACTGCACACCTGTAGAACGAGGTGAGAACTGGGCTGCTCAGGCCGGCTCGTCTCAGCCGTCTGAGGAAGTAGAGTCTCTGATGACCTTTCTTGATCAGGCTGGTGGTGTTGTTGCTCCAGCTGAGGTTATCATTCAAGTGTACACCCAGGTATTTGTAGCTGGAGACCACTTCCACTGCAGACCCACCTATTTTCAGTGGGGCATGGGTGTGTTTGTTCCTTCTGAAGTCCACAATCATCTCCTTTGTCTTCTTCACATTCATGTGAAGATTGTTCTCTTTGCACCAGCTCTCCAGATGTTCCACCTCCTGTCTGTAGCTGGACTCATCATTGTTTGTGATGCATCCCACCACCGCTGTATCATCTGCAAACTTAACAATATGACAGCCTGGAAGTGTGGCTGTACAATCATATGTGAGCAGAGTGAACAGAAGGGGGCTCAGCACACATCCCTGAGGAGAGCCAGTGCTGAGGGTTATGGTGGAGGAGGAGAAGTTGTGGATCTTCACGGACTGTGGTCTGTCTGTTAAGAAGTCTAGTACCCAGTTACAAATAGAGGGGCTTAGTCCAAGTGTAGATAGTTTGTCTATCAGAGTTTGGGGGATCATGGTGTTGAAGGCAGATGTGAAGTCCACAAAGAGCAGACGCACGTATGAGATTTAAAATGAAATAAACTGATATTAAATAAACTGAGTGACTGTTTACATTATTGTTCCAAGAGTTGTTGTTTTTTGTTTTGTTTTTTAACATAAGAACAGATACTATCTGTTCTTATGTTAAAATAATAAAATAAAAAAAACTCTTGGAACAATAATGTAAACATTAGTCACTCAGTAACAGCAGCAAACAACAGACTAAAGTGCAAATTGAATATGGCACGCACTGTTAGCTACAACACAAAATAAACTAGTATCAGTCAGATACTAGTTTATTTTGTGTTGTAGCTAACAGTGCGTGCCATATTCAATTTGCACTTTAGTCTGTTGTTTGCTGCTGTTACTGAGTGACTAATGTTTACATTATTGTTCCAAGAGGTTTATTTTATTTTACATTAGAACAGATACTAGTTTATTTTGTGTTCTAGCTGACAGTGCCATATTTAATTTGCACTTTAGTCTGTTGTTTGCTGCTGTTACTGAGTGACTGTTTACATTATTGTTCCAAGAGTTTTTTTTTTTTACATCTAAAAGATCTCTGCGTTAAATAAATATGACGTTTATTATAAAACAGATTGATTTATTGCTTCTGTTTGTTGAAAAAATACTTGAGATGGTATTAAAAAAATAATCGCATTTTAAATCGCAATTTATAGAAAAAAAATCGCAATTAGATTATTTTCCAAAATCGTTCAGCCCTATCTGGAACAGACATAGCAGCTGAATCTTCTTCCCTTCAGAGAAAACCACCAGAGATCACCTCAAGCTAAGAAGTCTGTGATGACTGAACTCTGAACTTTTCCAGGGACAGGTTGGCTGAGCAGGTCCAAGAAGAGGTTGCGAGTAAGGGTGCAGAAAAAAAAAAAGTTTTTTACATCTAGATTCTTAGTCCTGGCGATTCTGAATCGATTCTAAAAAACCCCAAAATCGAATTTAAAACATGTTTCATTTCATATTTCTTCCATGCCTACTCCTGAGCGTACTGCATATTGCACTATGTGTCTGTTCGGCCGCCATAGAATTTTGGCCGTGTAGGCCACCGTACAGCAAGCTAGTTAGCCAACTCCCTTTATCTGAATGGAGCCTGCTAGCAGTGGGAGGACAGCGTGATTCAACTTGCTCCTTCGTCTTTAAAACTAATTTCAGATCCTACGTTCTGGGGGAAGACAGAGCTTAACAAGAGAACGGTTGTTTGCAAGAAGTGTCAAATAATATTACGGTACAGTATTTTGAAAATACAACAAAATGCGCGGAAGAAAGCAGCCGACCAGCGAAGTCTGCTGCAAATATTTCTCTCTCCATCTCCTGCTATATCACAAATGATTTATGAGCAGATCAGTGGAAGGCGAGGGGGTTTAGTTTTATTTTTAATACGCTGGAAGCAACGTACGTTATTCCTTCATGTAGATAAAGCTCCACACAGCTCCAGCATGAAACAAAAATAATGTGGGAGAAGCTCTGATGCAGCTCAAATAACTTATTTTATATTATACTAAAACTTATAGACAAGTTACAAAACAAACTTAATGTAATTTGTCTTTTATTCATTCATTCAACCTTTATTTAAACAGATAAGTCACATTGATTCTCGAAGACTCATTTACAAGTGAGATCTGTTGGACAGACAATAAAAGTGGTGAAAAATGAAACACAGGGTTTGGAGACCAAAAAAATTCCTAACACATTTTTGACCTCTGTTTGAAGGTCAGAAATGTGGTAATGAAAAAAAAAGTCTCGCACACAAGCACATAATGATTTAAGAGGTTGAACAGGCCAGATGAGACACATCCACTGGAGCCAGTTCTAAATGAAACAATTTATGGTTTAAATTACAGTTAAGAGATTTTGTGTAAACTTGCACAGGTTTTGAAATTTAGTTAAAGATTTACTAAATATGAATCAATATGGTAAAAAAAAAAAATTACTGAAGTCTGTTTACTTTTGTATTTATATACAGTATTTTGAATTATTTGTTTGTGATGGACTGGAGACCTGTCCAGGTGTCACCCGCCTCTCACACAGTGATGGGTGGGGGACACCAGTGACCCCCGTGACACTTAAAGGAAGAAGTGAATAAAGATGATGGATTTATTTTCATTTACTTTTTATTTATACATGTACAGTAGTCTCATTGAGCCACGAGAACTCATTTTCAAGAGAGATCTGTTTAGGGAGCAGATGGTGGGGGTTAAGGGCCTTGCTCAGGGGCCCAGAGTGGGGCGAATGAGGGTGGAGGCAGGAGTGGGCATTTCACCTTTTTCCACCCACATTTTTTTAATGTTGTCGTACCGGGGCTTGAACCGGCGATTTTCCGATCACAGGCCCACGGTCTCTAACCACTGCGCCACCACTCCCCATGGATGGATGAATTATTTGTTCCTGGATTTTTATTTTATTGTTTTAGAGAAAGCCAGGCAATTAAGCTAATACTGGTCATTTAAGTTACAGAATTTAATGCATTCCTGTATTATTTGTTCCTATTTTTAGTATAAATATCAAACGATGCAAAATATTTGATACAATAAAGAACCTAAAATTATTGTTTTAAATAAATGTTCTA
>JBBPBX010005238.1:0-18962 GCA_038048925.1 Garcialebias charrua | reverse complement strand
AAGAGGGGTGGGGAACATAGAGCACAAGTCGTTTTCGCACTGCACAGCCCTCCCCGGCCCGGCTTCTAACCCGGGTTCGTCTTGTACGCAGTTGCCTTTTCGGGCCGGCGTCAGCCCGAGTTTTAGAACCCGACCGACGGAGGTTCTAAGTGGGCCGAGCTCCCGGGCCCAGTTTAAATAACACGAAGCGCGCACCCATACAGAGCATTTCCGCCTTTCAGCGCGAGCTGAATTTAATTAAAATATAACTACAGAAACGCTTAAATAAATACCTGTATGTGTTAGCTGAATATATATTAGTGTTTCTGAGTTTAATTTTTGTTAATAACTGATTACAAATCAGCTTATTTTAGAACTTCACACCCACTTCAAGTTTTTAAGCGTGCGTCGGACCTGTAAATGGCAACACGCCTCAGTGGTTCACTGGAAGCGCGTCGGGTTTCCACTCCAACTTTATCTTGACTCGGGTTCGATCCTCACTTGGTTGAACTTATTTTACTTTTGTCTTTTATTGGATAAAAAAAGGAGTTTGTGTTATGCCTGTGGTTAACACAAACTCCTTTTTTTAATCCAATAAAAGACAAACATAAAATAAGTTCAACCAAGTGAGGAAATGGCGTTGGCTAAGAACTCTCCACCCACTTCAAGGCGGCTCTCCGCACAATGCGAAATGAGTGGGGGCGGCCCGGCGGGCCAGGCTGGGCTCAGGGGCAACCTGGGACAAGCTGGACCGGGGAGGGCTGTGCAGTGCGAAAACGGCTACAGGGAGGTTGCATAATGTTTCTGCTCAGAAGTTAGAGGTTGTAAAAATATCAATTTGTCTGTGTAACAACTTTAGAAAATATGCTTTAATTTTTAATTATAATGTTTGAAATTTCGGGCAGCATGGTGGCACAACTGGTAGAGCTGCTGCCTCTCAGTGAGCAGGTCCCCGTTCAGCGGTTCAAATCCCAGTCCGAGGACCTTTCTAGGTGGAGTTTGCATGTTTTCTCCGTGCATGCGTGGGTTTTCTCCGGGTACTCCGGTTTCCTCCCACAGACCAAAAACATGTATGTTAGACTGATTGATGACTCTAAATTGTCCCTATGTGTGAGTGAGAGAGTGAATGGTTGTTTGTCTCTATGTGTTCCTGTGATGGACTGGAGACCTGTCCAGGATGTACCCCGCCCCTCGCACAGTGATTGCTGGACTTGGGCACCGGTGACCCTCGTGACCTAAAATGGAAGAAGCAAGTAAAAGATAATGGATGGATGTTTGAAATTTCACCAAATCCTGATCAACACCGAAGAACACTCATTTTGGTTATGTTTGAAGAGTTTTCTTAATAATAATAATAATAATAATGAATTTAATTTATAACGCACTTTTCATTAATGAAAATCTCAAAGTGCTAAATCTTTAACGTATTATGTTAAAAACTAAAATCTGTACCGTCACTTTAATCTTAAGAACGCTTTATTAGGACGTCAGTACCACTCTCAGCTGGCGCACCCTGAGTGAGAAGAGGCTTTGATGCAATTTTACGAATCAAAGAAAAGAAAAAAAAAAGAATAAAAATGCACAGTACAAAATTGTTTAATCTACTTTTTGAGGAAGAGGCAGGTCCGACTGGCTGGTTATTTACAAAAATCACATTAAGCTAAGATGGACAACCTGTCCGGCTGCGCATGTCCGCTGAACCACCAGTTAGATGGACTTGTGGCCTGTCCAGGGTGTCCCCCGCCTCTCACACAGTAATGGCTGGATGTGGACACCAGCCAAAAAGGAAGAAGTGGGTGAGGATGGATGGATGGATTCATTTATTTATTTATTTGCTAATCACCGGCCGTGCATATCTCCTTGGCTGTAAAGATGAACTTTGTGACCTCCAAGCTGATTCTGTTTCCAAAAAATATTTCAAAGAAAAATGGATTCAAAAAGTTTTGGACTGCCAAAGGACAAGTCCTTGCACCAAAACTGTCCAAGCGCACTGATGAGGGTTATTTCCTGATGCATGCTGAATAATCCAGGTAGAAATTTAAAGAAAAGTTAAGTCTGGTCCTCTGGACATTCAAAATACAAAACAAAACAAATTGTAGAAATGTTTCATCTTTCATCCGAAAGACTTCTTCAGTCTGAGATGCTGTATTCAACTCAGTCTTATAAATAGCACCTTCTCATAGTGGATCAACCAGTTTGCTGCTGACAGCCAAAACCAGCTGGATTCACCAATATTTAACAGTGGGTGGGTTCTGCATCATTTTTATTTTGTATGCCCCTCGCAAATTGCATTACAAAGCAAAGCAAAGCAAATAGCATTTTTACAAAGAAACACGGTTATCAAGTTTAGTAGGTGTGAAGAATTTAGCTTTTTTTTTTATTGTCAGAACAATTCATCCCAGTGACCATCTGTCACAAACACATCAGAACCAAACGAGACAGAAAGACAGCAAAAGATGATTTCTGGCAGTGAGATCCAGATCTTAATAGATGAACTACAGAGAAACTTCTTAAAAGATCATGAGCAATATCTGATGGTATCAGAAAAAAAATCCTGTTCAAGGTTGTTTTGAGCTTCATTTAGCATCCTCATAAAAAAATATATATTTGTGGACCATAAGCTTTGTGCTGTGTGGGAGGGTCAGATCAACACCCTTTGTACTCAGCAGTCCAAGGGAGCTGCACTATGGAAGCTCGGGGATGGGGAATGCAATTTAAGTTTACAATTTTTTTTAAATGTATTTGTAAATGCAGTAAGGCCTAACACTCATCGCTGAAAGAAGATTCGTAATATATTTTTCTGTCACTTTTTGTGAAGGCAGGAGCACAGCAGATTGCTAAGCTTCCTCATTTTTCTTCAGAGATACAATTACCACCAGTGCCATCTGCCACCAGGAAACGGTAAATGATTGAAGCTAAATGTGTGTTGCAAAAAGTGCTGGTGTTTGAGTATCAGAGGCTTTTTGACTGGTCAGTTGTTTCTGTTGGATAAAAATATACTCTATTCATTTATTACTTATTCAAAGGAAGCCACACTCTAGGACAGGAGAAGATTTTCAACTGGTTTTACTTGCAAGCGCAGACTTTCACAACAGGTTACACAGATGTTCTACATACATTTAGTCATGAGAATCTGCATCGAGCAGCATGCGAGAATTGTTTTTATATGCTTATCAGTTCCCGGCCCACGGACAGACTGGTGTCCTTTGCCATACAGCTGCACATACAGGATCATTCTGCTAACTCAAATACATGGTTCATGGGCAGTTAACATTCTTAGCCATATTCATTAAAAACATCCATAAACCTATACCAAAATTCCCCAACACTTTCCATAAATATGAAAGTGTTTTCCTCTGAATTGTGAATAATGTGGACAAAAACACCAAATGCAGACAGACATCCAAATGGTACAAAGATTACTTTGCAAATTTGTTTGAACAGGTTTGATTTAGTCAGATGTGCAAAACTAAATTGCACCAGCAAAACCACACAAACCATTAGTGAACCTGGCCAGAGTTGGTGTATGGCTACTGGTCTATGTACCTTCCAGCAGTAAGCTATGGTCATAAACATGACAGAAATAATGAGAACCTGGATACAAGCAATTGAAATAAGAATCATTTTGTAGGGTGGCCGGCCTCAGCCTTAGAGATAAGATGATAAGCTTCATCATCTAAGGGAGTTCAGTGTAGTGCGATGTGTCAAAAGGAGTCAGGTGAGATGGTCTGGACATCTGATTAGGATGCTCCCCTGGTGGTTTTATTTCTAATAAAATCCCATTAGGTAGATTCTGAAGCAGACCTAAAATTGTCTGTTCTTTAGAAACTTGACTTTGAGAGTTTGAGTAAAAATGACCAACACTATATATTTTTTTTTTCAACAAGAAATGCAATGTTTATCCAGTCAGGGTAAATTAAAACCTAAACAAATCAAACAAGATGGCCCAACAGAAAAAAGCCATAAACAGAGTCAGATTTGTGGGTACTGTTTTGTTAAAGGAGCTATATGTAACTTTTCTAACAATATGTTTTAAACATATGTCTTCACTCTGTCACTACCTCCTGACAGACAGATTTTAGCAAAGTAATCTCTGAAAAAAACTATAGTCCCCTTGCTTCTCTAAAAGCATTTCTAAAAAGCCACAGTGACCCGCCGTTAACCAGCCAATAAAAACAGAGTTTTTAACCAGCCAATAAAAACAGAGCTTCTCACTTCTCACGCTCCTAACCCACGCCCCCGCCTGTCCCAGCCCGCAGCGGCCGCGCAGGTTCTCGTTCAAAGTATTGCAAAGCGATGCAAAACTGTTTTGTATGTGACACAAATGTATTAAATTCCCCTTCTTCATCCCTGATCTGGACTTTTCTTTTGTTTGTTTTTTGCCAAAAGTCAAGTGATCGCTTCCTCCTTGTTGAGTCATGACAGAAATCATAAGGAAATGAATTAATTTGTCACAAGCGAATTAAACTCGGATTCAATGTGGCTGCACGAGGCTCTGCAGATTTCCTGGTGTTCTGGTGTGCTGGACCAGTGCTCCATGTTTTTATTTCATTTTTTAGAACATTTTATTAACATATAAACACAGAAATTCACAGTTGCTGAGACAAGACATGAAGTGGCGGTGGAGCAAAGGAAGCTGCTGTTGAGCTGAATTTCAGCTAGGGGGAACAGAGCCATATATGGCTCTGAGGGGGAGGGACCAGAAACGTGTCTCTGTTCAAAATTTTTCTAAGTTCCAGCGTGTTCCAGAAATTACATATACTGTAGCTCCTTTAAAGAACAAGAAAAAGTACAAAGATCACTAAATTATTTTGAAACTGACAAAATAAAAAATAAAATAAAGTACTGAAAACTCATAAGAATCAGACATTACTGTTGAGTTGTCAATGAAGCAGAAAAACTGGTCTGTGCATTTATCACATCTAAGACTGTTGGAGTCAGCCTCCACACCATCACAGACATCTACACCTCTAGATGCAGGAAGAGGACCACCTGCATCATGAAGGACCCCACTCACCCAGCACACACACTTTTTGCCCCACTCCCCTTAGGCAGGAAGTTAAGGAGCATTAAGTGTAGAACCACTAACTGAGGAACAGCTTCTACCCTGAAGCTGTTAGACTCATGAATGTCTAACCAGGATAATCACTGTGAAAAAAATCACTGATGCCACTTGGTTGTTGATATGTGCTGCTGACTATCCATGTTGCTGATCTTATGCTGCTGATCTGTTTCATGTTGCTGTGTTCATTCGTACTCATCTGCTCACACAGACTCATGTTTGTGCTGCTGTTGTACTAGTTCTTAGTGTATTCTTAGTTTAGCATATTTCTTACTTCAAATCTTAGATCTTATTACTGTTTTTCTTTACAATTTATACTTTTGTTGTATGGGACCCTGTGTAAACAATTTTGTTCCAACACATGTACCACATGTGGTGCAAATTACAATAAAGAAACTTTGACTTTGATCTCAGCTGGACTATTGCAATTTTTTATTATCTGGGTGTCCGAAAACTTTTTTTTTAAAGTCCTCAGTTAATCCAAAATGTTGCTGCCAGAGTAATGAGAGTTGAAAGGTTAAATCATATCTCTCCAGTTTTAGCTTCTCTCCATTGGCTCCCTGTCAAATTCAGAATATAATTCAAAAACACACTTCTAACCTAGGGCAGCACATTGGCACAACTGGTAGAGCTGCTGCCTCTCAGCAAGCAGGTCCCTGGTTCAAATCCCGGTCCGGGGGCCTTTCTGGGTGGAGTTTGCATGTTCTCTCCGTGCATGTGTGGGTTTCCTCCCACAGACCAAAAACATGCATGTTAAACTGATTGGTAACTCTAAATTGTCTCGAGGTGTGAGTGAGAGAGTGAATGGTTGTTTGTCTCTATGTGTCTCTGTGATGGACTAATAATAATAATAATAATGTCTTTTCCTGTCATCTGCGTATGTTTCCCATACACAGACGAAATTCGTCTCTGCATTTAACCCAACCACCTACCAGGTGGTGCAGTGAGCAGCCCGAAAGCGCCCGGGGAGCTGGAGAAATAGGTGTGCACTCATAGACACCCCAAGGTGGGTAGTGGCTGGGACGCGAACCCGCGTCCTTCGGGTCCCAAGTCAAAAGCCCTGCCACTAGACCATCTTGTCCAGGGTGTCCCCCACCCCTCGCACAGTGATTGCTGGACATGGGCACTGGCGACCCCAGTGACCCAAAAATGGAAGAAGCGGGTAAAAGATAATGGATGGCTGGATGGACTTCTAACCTACAAAGCTCTCAACAACCTAGCTCCATCTTAGATGTATTATTGTTCCATATTTTCCTAACAGAGCACTTTGCTCTCAGACTTCAGGTTTACTTGTAGCCTGGTTAAAACCAGACCCTTGTCTTTCACTTCGCTTTGTACTAGGTCTGGGACTTCTCCCATAGACAACGATTTCTCCGGTAGATTTTTGACCAAACCAATCAGAGAACAGAAGGCGGAGTTTTGTTAGTTTAGCCTGGCGAGGTCCAGGCTATTCAGATAAATAGCTCAGAAACCACTCGGTGGATATTTTTTCTGCTACCAGTGTGTAATTATATGGCTCTAATTTACTGACTGTTGGCCTGGATGAAACATTTGAGATAAAATTCGATTTTTTATAATTTATTTTCGTAGCGCACCCGAGGCTGTTTGGAAAATGTCAAACCGAAACAATTTAAATCCAGCAGATTTGACCATTTCGTGAATTGATTTAGGAACTGTTAAGCTCAGGAACACTTCTGATATAACGTCAGCTAAGAAATATATTTTTTCTCAGCAAAGAAATAATAGTTTTTTACCTTGTTTTCTTGAAAATTCCTTCGTGGCGGCAGCCATTTTAACTGACGACGTCAGTCGACGTCGTTCAAAACTCCGCCTTCTGTTCTCTGATTGGTCCGGTCAAAAATCTACCGGAGAAATCGTTGTCTATGGGAGAAGTCCCAGACCCTAGTACAAAGCGAAGTGAAGGACAAGGGTCTGGTTTTAACCAGGCTAGTTTACTTGTGGTTCCTGGAGTTTCCAAAAGCAGAATGGGATGCAGAGCTTTCAGTTATCACGCTCCTCTCTGTAGGGTTTCTGGGGTCTGGTCCTGTATGTTTTGTTTTCCCTCATACCACTCACGCCTCAGTATTTCTCCCAATGTTCCAGCACTGTCGCACCTGTGTTAGATCCTAATCACCGCAGGTGTCTGTCATTTCACCTTGTCAGCATCTGTATATAATCAGCCCCTTGGTGTCATGTCTTTGTCTCTGGATTGTCTTGTCTAAGGCTACATGACATGTCTACCTTCGTGTCCTCCTCTACGCAAGTTAGCTACCCCGTCAGCATCTTGTTTTGTTTATTTAATTAATAAACAGTTTTTACTTATTTACTGGAATCTCTCATCCTCTTCCTGCACGTGGGATCGAGCATGTTTTGGCAGATTATGATACTCTCTTGTGAAACCAACTTCCAGGTGTAAGATTGGCACCTGCTGCAGCTCCAAGATGGCCGCCAATCATCCACAGCTGACGGTCATCTACCTGACGAGCTACACCTCTACTTAAGGCTGCAGTCGAGTTCTACTCTTCGCTGAAGCATTCTATGCCATACATGGTATTTATGCTTCTAGCCAGTTTGTGAGTCTATTGAGAGAAACTTACCCTGTGCTTGTTTTTGTTCTCAGCCCTCGGATTCTCCTGGTTCCAGCTCTTTGCTTGTCGTGCTTTGCCCTCCAGCCACTTGCCTGCCTCACTCGCCCTCTGGGACTCCATCTCAAGGACTTAAGGACTCTCTGGGATCATCCTCCTCTTTTCATCCGTAAGGAAACAACAACAAACAAACAAGATCAATTACCCTGGAAGTCTTCTCTGATCAAACCCATCTGACTGTCTGTTTTTTTCATCTTCCAGAAACCCAGAGGACCCTTGTATATTTGTAAATAGTAATTCCCCACTGTAAATAATAAACACTGTTACTTGTACCTTTTTGTCTTGTGTCGTTCTGGGTCTCGTTACCAACTGGGTTACCTTTTGAGATCTTAACAGTTAATGCTTCAGCCATACTAAAACCCAGAACGAGACCATGAACGCACAAGCTTCCTCCTCGCAGGCCATAAGCCAGACTCCAGAGGAGTTGCTGAAACAAGTATTAACTCAACAACAAAAGACCCAATCTGACATGCTAGTACTCGGAGGTATGGTTAATTCAGTACTGAAGCGACTTGCTTCTCCTTTCCCAGCTCCTGCTGCCACCTCAGCCTCAAACCCTCCCAGCACCAGTTCAAACAATAACTCTCCTTCTCCTCAGCAGTTACTGGTTAAACCATCTGAACTCTTCTCAGGAGACCCAGCGTCATGTGAGGGATTCCTCCTACAGTGCAAACTCGCCTTCAAAGGGGCTCCTCAGCTCTACTCCACGGACATCGCTAAGATTACATATCTGAACAGTCAGCTTTTACAGATTGCAGCAAGAGACGAGCCTCCTAACTTCGACGCGCTAATTAATTTGGCGATCTCCATTGACGAACGTTTCCGGGAACGTCGCCGAGAACGGGACTACAATTACCAGAGACCCAACACTTCCGGTTTCTTCACGTCATCAGGTGGGGACAATAATTTCAGTCACAACTCCCGAAGCTCGCTACCACCATCTACTGGATCTCAGCTAGCATCGCCTGCACCTGAACCAATGCAGATTGGCCGAACTAATTTAACAGCAAGTGAAAGACAGAGACGTAGGACTGCTAACCTGTGCATGTATTGTGGAAATGAGGGACATTACATTGCTTCATGCCCGCTTTTGGGAAACGACAACGCCCACCGATAGAACGGAAGTTATTGGTGGGCACTTCCTCTTTCACTTCCATGCGCAGATTAATTTTACCTACGGTTATTCAGTTCAAACAAAACCGTTTTCCTGTGTCAGCATTAATTGACTCTGGTGCTGAACAAAATTTAATTAGTCATGATTTAGTCGAGAAATTCTCTCTCCCCGTTCTGGACATTGACCCAGTTTCTATTACTGGAGTAACTGGGGAGACTTTAGCGCAGATCCGTTTTAAGACTGGAGATTTGCATTTAATCACATCTGGTAATCACCATGAATTTGTTAGTTTCTTTGTGTTTGATTCACCCAACACTCAAATGATTTTAGGGTTTCCCTGGTTAAAGAACCATAATCCCCACATCAATTGGGAGTTTGGCCGAATAGAGAAATGGAGTGACAAGTGTTTGAAGAATTGCCTTCGTTCAGGCATCTCCAACCCTTTAACCAGTGTACAAGAAACCGAGAACATTGATCTATCCACCATTCCCCCCGTGTATCATGATCTGTCTCCTGTATTCAGTAAAGTGAAGGCTCTCTCTCTTCCTCCCCATCGTCCCTATGACTGTGCCATCGACCTCCTTCCTGGGGCTCCTCTGCCATCTAGCCGTTTATATCACCTCTCGGGTCCTGAACGGGGATCCATGAAATCCTACATCGAGGAGTCTTTGGATTCAGGTATCATCCGCCCTTCTACTTCTCCACTGGGGGCAGGGTTCTTTTTTGTTGCTAAGAAAGACAAGACACTACGCCCTTGTATTGACTATCGGGGTTTGAACAGTATTACTGTAAAGAACAAGTACCCCTTACCACTACTTGACTCAGTCCATGAGCAGCTGCAACCAGCCACTATCTTCTCCAAGTTGGACCTACGTAATGCTTATCACCTCGTCCGTATCCGAGAGGGTGACGAATGGAAAACAGCCTTTAAGACACCCGTGGGACACTTTGAGTATCTCGTCATGCCTTTTGGCCTCACCAATGCTCCTGCAGTGTTTCAAGCACTAGTCAACGATGTTTTGAGAGACTTTATTGGTGATTTTGTGTTTGTTTACTTGGATGATATTCTCATTTATTCCAGGAATGAGGATGAACACGTCGCTCATGTCCGGACGGTGCTCCAAAGACTGTATGAGAACCAACTTTTTGTAAAAGGTGAAAAATGTGCTTTTCACACTTCTTCTGTTGCTTTTTTGGGTTTTATCTTTGGAGAAGGACACTACAGGGCAGACCCTGAGAAGACAAAGGCAGTGGTGGAGTGGCCGATCCCTGAGACTAGGAAGCAACTGCAACGGTTCTTGGGTTTTGCAAACTTCTACCGACGCTTTATCAAGGACTACAGTCGCATCGCAGCACCTCTGTCACAACTCACATCCACCAACAGAAACTTCAGATGGACCCCGGAAGCCAACTCTGCTTTTGGTAAGCTAAAACAGCTTTTTTCATCCACACCCATCCTTTGTCATCCAGACATCACTCGTCAGTTTATCCTGGAGGTGGATGCTTCTGACACTGGGGTAGGAGCCGTTTTGTCGCAGAGGTCAACTTTGGACAACAAAGTGCACCCATGTGCGTTTTTCTCTCGCCGTCTGTCTCCAGCTGAACGGAATTATGATGTGGGCAACAGAGAACTACTCGCTGTGAAACTGGCACTAGAGGAGTGGCGTCACTGGCTTGAGGGCACTGAGTTGCCTTTTCTTATTTGGACTGACCATAAGAATCTCACTTATCTCAGAGAAGCCAAACGTCTAAATCCCAGGCAGGCACGCTGGTCACTGTTTTTCAACAGATTCAATTACACGCTGACTTTCAGACCTGGGTCTAAGAATGTTAAACCCGATGCTTTGAACCCACCTGGATCAGAAGGACTCATACGTGCGTCTGCTCTTTGTGGACTTCACATCTGCCTTCAACACCATGATCCCCCAAACTCTGATAGACAAACTATCTACACTTGGACTAAGCCCCTCCATTTGTAACTGGGTACTAGACTTCTTAACAGACAGACCACAGTCCGTGAAGATTCACAACTTCTCCTCCTCCACCATAACCCTCAGCACTGGCTCTCCTCAAGGATGTGTGCTGAGCCCCCTTCTGTTCACTCTGCTCACATATGATTGTACAGCCACACATCCAGGCTGTCATATTGTTAAGTTTGCAGATGATACAGCGGTGGTGGGATGCATCACAAACAATGATGAGTCCAGCTACAGACAGGAGGTGGAACACCTGGAGAGCTGGTGCAAAGAGAATAATCTTCACATGAATGTGAAGAAGACAAAGGAGATGATTGTGGACTTCAGAAGGAATAAACACACCCACGCCCCACTGAAAATAGGTGGATCTGCAGTGGAAGTGGTCTCCAGCTACAAATACTTGGGTGTACACTTGAATGATAACCTCAGCTGGAGCAACAACACCACCAGCCTGATCAAGAAAGGTCATCAAAGACTCTACTTCCTCAGACGACTGAGACGTGCTGGTCTGAGCAGCCCAGTTCTCACCTCGTTCTACAGGTGTGCAGTGGAAAGCGTCCTGTGCTCCAGCATCAATGTGTGGCATGGAGGCTGCACAGTTGCAGAGAGGAAAGCTCTACAGAGAGTGGTGAAGGCTGCACAGAGGTCTGTCGGAGTCAGTCTCCCCACCATCACAGACATTTACACCTCCAGATGCAGGAAAAGAGCCACCTGCATCATGAAAGACCTCACTCACCCAGCACACTCACTCTTTGCCCCACTCCCCTCAGGACGGAGGTTGAGGAGCATCAAATGTAGAACCACTAGACTGAGGAACAGCTTCTACCCTGAGGCTGTTAGACTCATGAATGAATAAATAATAAGAATAATCACTGCAAAATATCACATCATGCTGATGCTGATCTGTTTTCTTGTTGCTGTGTTCATCTGTGACCATCTGCTCATACAGACTCATGTTCGTGCTGCTGTTTATAATGATGTTTTTCCACTATATTAGGGCTTAGTGTATTACTAGTTGATGTTTTTCTTAGTTAATTCTAGATGTTATTACTGTTTTTCTCTTGCATTTGTTGTTGGATGTAACTGGGACCCCGTGTACATAATCTCGTTTTCATCACATGTACTACATGCGGTGCAAATGACAATAAAGACTCTCTGACTCTGACTGACTCTGACTCTGACTTTGTCTCGCCAGTTTTCTCCTCCAGATGCCCCAGAGGTTGAGGAGAACATCTTACCCCCGACTTGCATCGTTGGGGTACTCACCTGGCCCATTGCCCAGGAGGTTCGTGAAGCCCATCGTATGGAACCGGACCCTGGCACAGGACCTCCTGGTACACTCTTCGTTCCCACCGCCATGAGGTCCAAAGTACTGGAATGGGTGCATACGAACAAGCTCTCTTGTCACCCAGGTATTACACGTATGTTGTCGTTAACCAAGACCCACTTCTGGTGGCCCACTTTGTCCCAAGACGTCAAAGACTTTGTTGCAGCTTGTCCCACCTGTGCCAGGAACAAAACTGGTACCCAACCCCCTGCAGGACTTCTCCAACCGCTACCCACGCCCAGCCGCCCATGGTCCCACATCGCTGTTGACTTTGTCACCGGCCTGCCTCCGTCTGAGGGTAACACCACCATTCTCACCGTCATTGACAGGTTTTCTAAAGCAGCCCATTTCTTGCCTCTTCCTAAGTTACCTTCTGCCATGGAGACTGCTCAACTCCTTGTACAACATGTTTTTCGCATTCATGGTGTCCCTTCCGACGTGGTGTCGGATAGGGGTCCCCAGTTCGTCTCTCAGGTGTGGCGCAGTTTTTGTGGTGCCTTGGGGGCATCGACCAGTCTCACCTCTGGCTATCACCCGCAGTCCAACGGTCAGGCCGAACGGTGCAACCAAGAGCTCGAGGCCACCCTGCGGTGCCTCGTTGAGGGCAATCCCTCTGCTTGGAGTCGACATCTGGTCTGGGTGGAGTATGCCCACAACGCCCATACTTCTGCGGCCACAGGTATGACACCTTTTGAAGCTTCACTAGGATATTTGCCCCCTTTGTTCCCCAGTCAGGAGTCTGACATTTCGGTGCCGTCATTACAGCACCATTTCCGACGCTGTCGGCATGTCTGGCGCCAGGCTAAGGCTGCACTTCTCTGCACAGCCGCCCAAAATAAGAGGTTTGCGGACCGCCACCGATCTTCTGCGCCCTCCTATCAGGTGGGTCAGAGGGTTTGGCTTTCCACCAGGAACATCGTCCTGAAGGACACCCCGAGGAAATTGGCGCCTCGATTCATCGGCCCTTTCCCTATACTCCGGATCGTCAACCCCTCTGCGGTGCGTCTTGGGCTACCCGCTTCCATGAGGATTCATCCAACGTTTCACGTGTCCCAGGTAAAGCCCGTTTCTGTGAGTCCTTTGTGCCCGCCTGCCAGCCTCCCTCCGCCTGCTCGTCTCATCGACAACCATCCGGCCTTCACCGTACGTGCCATTCTGGATGTGCGCCGTCGTGGGAGAGGTTTTCAGTATCTTGTGGACTGGGAGGGATACGGCCCAGAGGAGCGGTCGTGGATTCCTCGCTCTTTCATCCTGGACCCCAGTCTGATCACCACCTTCTTCAGGGCTCACCCTGAGAAGCGCGTCGGGGCTCCTGGAGGCGCCCCTTGAGGGGGAGGTACTGTAAGAGTGGCACCTGCTGCAGCTCCAAGATGGCCGCCAATCATCCACAGCTGACGGTCATCTACCTGACGAGCTACACCTCTACTTAAGGCTGCAGTCGAGTTCTACTCTTCGCTGAAGCATTCTATGCCATACATGGTATTTATGCTTCTAGCCAGTTTGTGAGTCTATTGAGAGAAACTTACCCTGTGCTTGTTTTTGTTCTCAGCCCTCGGATTCTCCTGGTTCCAGCTCTTTGCTTGTCGTGCTTTGCCCTCCAGCCACTTGCCTGCCTCACTCGCCCTCTGGGACTCCATCTCAAGGACTTAAGGACTCTCTGGGATCATCCTCCTCTTTTCATCCGTAAGGAAACAACAACAAACAAACAAGATCAATTACCCTGGAAGTCTTCTCTGATCAAACCCATCTGACTGTCTGTTTTTTTCATCTTCCAGAAACCCAGAGGACCCTTGTATATTTGTAAATAGTAATTTCCCACTGTAAATAATAAACACTGTTACTTGTACCTTTTTGTCTTGTGTCGTTCTGGGTCTCGTTACCAACTGGGTTACCTTTTGAGATCTTAACACCAGGTTCTGTCTGTAAGGCTGACACATAGTGTACTTTTTAAGATCCACTGACATGATTTGTTTACTATTCATAAAATTGCTCAAAATATGTATATTTTAAATTTTAAATATGTTCGTTTTTGCAAACAAAATGATAAATCACTTTAATTTTGCTTTAATGAACTGATAACTGATCATCATGTTGATTTATTCTGTCTGACAGAAACCTGGCTACAACAGGAAGATTTTTTTAGTATAAATGAATCCACTCCTGTTACTTATTTAAATAATTGAAAACCCTTTATCTAATGTCTATTTGCATTTCTGACTGATATGCCTCTCAAATTTTAGATTGCTGTTTGTGAAAAAAGCCTTCAGCTGACTGTTTATTCTAAAAGTGTCAACTGGTGATTTTTTTTGGAGCTAACATGCTAATGCTAGCCTTTATCTAATGCTTATATTATTATATTACCATTCCTGACTGATATCCTCTCCACTTTTAGGTGGCTCTGTTTGTGAAAAAAGCCTTCAGCTGACTGTTTATTCTCAAAGTGGCAACTGGTTAGTTTGTTTTTGTCTTTGTTTGTTTGTGGAGTTAGGTTGCCAGCGCAGGTTATTGTACAGTATTGGACTCTGATGGCTACATTTAATTTAATTTGCTTATAAAAAATTATCAAACATTAATAATTTTATATACTAAATGTCACTTGTGGTGTTTTTATTATTTCTTAACACTGTACAGTATTGATCTGGAGAATGAAAACAAAGCCTCTTGCAAGTAGAAATGCAGAAATGTTTAATCTCACTTATTTTCCTTTCTATATTATATTATATTCTATCTGTATTTATTTATATATGTTTTTGTTTGTTCTTTGTTGTTTTAGTGAGTCAAATTGGCTCTTCTCCTCCTGAGATTTAATTGTTCGGTTGACCTTGTATTAAAGGTGCTATATGTAATTTCTGGAACACGCTGGAACTTAGGAAAATTTTGAACAGAGACACGTTTCTGGTCCCTCCCCTTCAGAGCCATATATGGCTCTACTCCCACTCGCTCTCGCAGCTCTGCTTCCGAATGCTCCGTCTCTACTGCATGTCCTGTCAGCCGCTGCAAAGTTCAGTGTTTATATGTTAATAAAACGTTCTAAAAAATAAAATAAAAACAGGGAGCGCTGGTCCAGCACATCAGAACACCATGAAATCTGTTGAGCCTCTTGCAGCCACGTTGGACATGAGTTTAATTCGCTCGTGACAAATTCATTCATTTCCTCAATGTTTCTGTCATGAGTCAGTGGAGGAGGAAGCGATCACTTGACTTTTGGCAAAAAAAAAACAAAAGAAAAGTCCAGATCAGGGATAAAGAAGGGGAATTAAATACATTTGTGTCACATACAAAACAAATCAAAGGATTTATTTAATACTTTACGTACATATATTCTATTCGGCCATGAAATTAACAAAAAAGAGAATGATCTTTTAATCCCTAAGACCACTTTTAAATCTCAAATACACGGGCGTCTCGCCACCGCATTTATACATAAAAGTAACCAAAATACATAAAACTAACGACTCACCTTCGAGTGTTCGACACAAAACACCCAATAAAATCCTCCGGCCACGTTAATTTGGCTTGAAACAGCGGGGTTCTCTGCAGATTTATCCAAGAAACCCAGCACAACCAGCTAGCCACAGAATTAGCCCCCGAGTTCACCTCTGACCCGGAAGATGTCAAGATGGAATAGTCCATTTTTAGTAGGGGGATACAGAAATCGACCGGTTTTTGTATTGCGTTTTTAATTATCGTTTTCATCGTAACTATAATTATTTTTATGTTAAATGTACATTAACAAGCATGAGCAATGTTAGTGATGTAGGTGACTGGCCGGGACGGGGCGGGGCCGGGGCCCCTGCTGATTTGGGACCCCAAGCAACGGCATCATTTGCCTACATGGTAGATCCGTGTCTGTTCTCCCCTCTGCTCCCCCTCCAACCCTCCCTCCTCTCTGCTCTTTACAGTGAGAGAGGGAAAAAAGGTAAAACAAGCAGCTACGGAGCCAGCATAAGAGCCTCTAAATAAGTTTATTCGTTTTTACTGATAGATAATTAGTTATTAACGGTACTGTATTTTAAATAAAAATAGCACAAATCCGCTTATGAATTATAAAAGTTAGTCACTCCGCTGTTACGCTGACAAAAACGTTAGGTCCGCTGTAATCGGATTAGCGCATTAGCGGTCCCAAGCGTTTATATGTCCACCTTTGGAGATTACTTTGTCTAACATCAGTCTGTCAGGAGATAGTGGCAGAGTGAAGAAACATGTTAAAAATATATTTTTAGACAACTTACAGACTGCACTACAGAACTGCAGACTGCAGCTTTAATCTGCATTTGTAGTTAATTTCTTACAGGACATGAACATGGACATAAACTATGAGGACATTTCATTCTGTCACACCCTGCCCAGTAATTCACCAAGATTCAAACCGTCAGTGGTCGTTAAGTTCATTAGCAGGAATACAAAAAACTATGTTATGCAAAATAGAAGAAATCTGAAGGGATCAGACGTTTACATAAATGAACATCTTACCAAGAAAAATGGAAAAATTGCAAAAGAAGCAAGGTGGTTAAAAAACAAAGAAAAAAAATAGCATCAACATGGACTAGAAATGGATACGTCTTTATCAAAGCAAAGGAAGGGTCTCAGCCTAAAATGATAAAAGAGCTGACGGATCTGGATGAATTCAAGAGATGAAAAATTACAAATCAATGAAACAACTCACAATCAAAATGGATAAAATATACAGTGAAATGAACAAATACATTAGAACATGACAACATACGAAGACTCAGAACCTAAAATATATAATGTTGAAAATGTGATTGATGCAAATTTTTTTCCTGTAATAAATGATAGCGAATATTATAATGAAGAGCAGTTTAATGACATCAATATATCAAATGGAGTTCTCTCCATTATTCACTTTAATAGCAGAAGTATAAATGCAAACATATCCAAAATAACAGATTACTTAAAACAATTAAATAGAACTTTTACGATAATAGCGCTGTCAGAGACATGGCTTAATGATGATAACACAAGTAATATTCACATCGAGGGGTATGAATTATATCATATGAACAGAAATAATAAAAGAGGTGGTGGTGTCGCACTATTTGTCAATAATGAAATAAAATGTAAATTAAATAATGAAATGTCAATAATAGTTGATAATATTATGGAAATGATAACAATAGAAATTATAAACAAAAACGATAAAAACATAATAATAAGTTGTGTATATAGATCACCAGGAGCAAATATAGAAATATTCACTGATAAAATCTTGGAACTAATGGAGAAGAGTTTTAATAAAAATATTTTTTTGTGTGGAGACTTTAACATTGATATGGGAAATAAAACAGATTCAAATAACATAAGCACATTTATAAACTCAATGTACAGTTTAAATATGTATCCATTGATATCAAAGCCAACAAGAATTACAACTCATAGTGCCACAATAATTGATAATATTTTCACAAATATAACAAATGGGGATGTGATAGGTGGTATCTTAACGACCGACTTAAGTGATCATTTACCAGTTTTCACAATCTTTAAAAATGATCAAAATATCACAAAAGCAGTCACAACGAAGAAAAAGATCATAAACACATCAAAAAAAGTTTTGGAAAAATTGAAAGAGGATCTGGATAAACAAGACTGGAATGATGTGTATGTTGATGATGCGAACAGAGCATATGATGAGTTTATGAATATCTTGGAAACCCTGTATGAAAAGAATTGTGTGCAAACAAATTACACAAAGAGAAATACGAATGATCAACCATGGATGACAAAAGGGTTAAGAAATGCATGTAAAAAAAAGAATTATTTGTATTCATGTTTCTTGAAATTGCGAAGTCAGAGCGCAGAAGAAAAATATAAAAAGTATAAAAATAAATTAGTAGGGATTATAAGGAAACATAAGAAAGAATATTATAGTAAATTATTAGATAAAACTAATGGTGATATGAAAGCAACATGGCGAGTAATGAATGGTGTACTGAAGAATCATAAAGCAAAAACTGGTATTTCAAAATATTTTGTAAAAGACAACGATGAAGTTCATGATGAAAATGAAATTGTAAATGGATTTAATCAATATTTCGTGAATGTTGGATCAAGCCTTGCAGCTAAGATACCAAAAGTAGATAAAAATATGATCCACTCAATTACAGGTTGTGCAAATAGTATTTTCCTAAATGGAACTAACAAAGAGGAAATAATGAATGTAGTAAAACATCTTACAGACAAGAGATCGAAAGACTGGGTGGACATGGATATGATGTTTGTAAAGGACATAATGAGCCATGTTATTGAGCCGTTCACATACATATGTAACTTATCATTTTCAACAGGAATTTTTCCAGATAATATGAAAGTAGCTAAGGTCGTTCCTCTTTTTAAAAATGGTGATAAATGTGTATTCAACAATTATAGACCTATATCCTTGTTACCACAGTTTTCAAAAATTCTTGAAAAACTATTTGTAAACAGACTAGACCAATTTATAGATAAACAAAATATTCTAAGCAACAGTCAGTATGGGTTTAGATCAAAAAACTCTACATCAATGGCTCTCATGGAATTAATGGAACAAATAACTACTGCTGTCGATCAAAAACAACATTGTATCAGTATCTTTGTTGATTTAAAAAAAGCATTCGATACTATTGATCACACCATTCTCCTTGAAAAACTGAACAAATATGGTATTAGAGGACCAGCATTACAGTGGGTATCTAGCTACTTAAAAAATAGGAAACAATTTGTACAAATAAATGATGTAAGATCTGACCTCTGTAATATCACATGTGGAGTTCCCCAAGGCTCTGTACTTGGACCAAAGCTTTTTATTTTATATGTGAATGACTTGGTAAATGTGTCAGGACTCCTTAAATGTGTACTT
>JBBPBX010005237.1:56618-72877 GCA_038048925.1 Garcialebias charrua | reverse complement strand
CGGACTGGTTCAATGTTCATAATGAAATGATTTCACATAGCCTACTAAACCAAGACCTAACAGACTATCTATTATTTAAGGATTAAATGAATAAAACAATATTTTCTTATGGATCTGTCAGTAATTTCAAGTGAAAACATTTTTCAACAGACAAATGGCAAAAAATTAAATTGTTTAAAAAAATGTTTCTTAATATCAAGATAAATGCATGAAAAAAAGTACAGCAACCCCTCGAGTTACGTCAGGGATAGGGACCTACGTGTGTGACTTAGGTCGATTTTGTCGTACCTCGCGGACCAAAAACACATGCCTATCGTAGGTCCGCGTTTCTGACATAGGTCGCGGTTATACCGCTAACGGAGCGCCGCACACATATTTAATGGCATGAGACTGAACAAGCAGACATACTAAGGCCATAAACACGCACAGAACTGCACAATAAATAAAAAATATAATGTCTTACTTTGAGCCGGTGGCCCCGACTGCCAGGCGGACATTTGCGGCGAGCTCCCGGCCGCAGATGGATCCTCCGCGGCATGTCGGCTCGGTGTCTTCGCCTGTGTTAGCTGCTTTGTTAGCTGCTGTCGTTAGCATGTCGGGCGGCGTTGTGGCCGCCGATCGCGGGGCGATCCGCGGCTGCTCCTCCGGACCTGAGACGTCCACAGAGTTGACCGAGTGTTTCCAGCTAATTTATCCGTATGAGGCAACCCTGATCGGGCACACGGAGCCAGCTGACAGTAGCCTCTGGAGCTCCATTGACTGCAGTACAGTTGTAAAATGGCGACCGGAAGTGGCGAGCGGAAACCGGAAGTTGCATAATACGATAAATTTCTAATCAAAACGTAAAATTAATATTTATACTTTATTTATAAAGCCATTTAAAACAACCACAGCTGCAACAAAGTGCTATACACATGAAATTAATAACTTTTAAACACACAAAAAAAAAATAATAATAATATTTTTTTTTTTTTTTAATCATATTTTTATTAAATATGATAAAATCGTAAGTCTGAGTTGCCGTAGGTCGCAGGTGTCGTACCTCGAGGGTTACCTGTACATGCATTATAAACTGAAAATGCATTATTGTGCAGCTCTATGATCCTACTGATCACCGCTTTCAAATAGGAAAATAAGAAAATAAATCAAATCAGTTGTATTCTTTCTCATGGCTCTGTCCCCAAGTCCATTCAACTGAAAAATAAATATAAATAAATAAAATAAAATAAAATACAAAAATCTATGGCACACAGCCAAAACAATACTTCCTTCTAAGAAAAATCACGTCTTGTCGAAACAAATGTAAAAATTTAACTGAATTAAAAACTGAAAATTTGTTACAGCTCTGTGATGCTCACTTATCTGAGGCTGAGCTTGATACTTGAGGTGTCTCATCTTTTGTACAAGTTCATCAATGTTCAGGGTTAGGCTCTGAGCTGAGGAAATCCTCAGGATTGACTGAAGGTGATTATCACTAGACGACTCCTGTGTGATGTTTTGTTTAGCTTCATTAAAGAGAACAGTTGTTCACACAGGTATGTGCTGCCAAACAGAGAGAGCGTCCGAGCAGCTTGGATGCACAACTGGGGCATTGTGTCGGGAATGAAACGTGCAAACTCAACAGCACCCACTCTTTCAAATTTGTCCACCTTACGTTTAGCCATTTTTGAGGAGGGGTGTAGCTGAAAGTTGATCTCTGCTCTGACTGCTGATGAATAATGAAGCCACTTGTGCAAGCTGCACTTCACGAGCTACCTGCCTAAATAAAGGTTGAATGATACAGCCGTCTTGTGATTTTTAATCAATATACTGTACTTTTTTATGATTGTTTACTGTTGGCTGCAAGTATCAAACTGTGAAATCCTTCATTTTCTACAGCTGACAGCTGTTGGTCATTAATTATGATGAAGTTTAGCAAATTCACATTTGAGCTCCAAGCTTCAGCTGTGTTTTTATTTTTCAATCTGGGGCGCTCTGATTTCGGTCAGTCGCTGTCAGCTTGTCCATCCTACGAGATTATCCGGTCGGAGTGGACACAGCTGGCCGCGGTTGAACAAGAAAAAAAACACAGCTGAAGACATGGAGCTTGAATGTGAAGTTTCAGGCTGAATGATCTGAGATGGGGACGCGTACTGCTCGGTTCAGCGAGAGTGTCGTCCCGCTGAACTAACTTGAGCGCGGTTTAATGTGGTGCTGCGGCTCTGCAGACATTGCTGTCTTGTGGTGTTTAGTGTAAAATATTTCCACACAGCGGACATGTTACGATGAACAGTTGGCTAACTGTTAGCTAAAATGCTACTCACCGAGTCTGCACATTGGAGCTGGCTGCAAACTATGGAATGGATTTCCTGAATTTGAGGCGGGTCTTGTTACTCTGGGTTCATGAGACACGACTCCGTTCAGAAAATCCATTCCATAGTTTGAAGCCAACCATCATGGATCGGAAAATAAGTACACTATGCTGGTAATGGATTCCGATACCGGATCGGATCGACTCCGTGCCGTGTGCAAAACACCAGTGGGCGGCTGTGGCTTGCGGGCCAGCTCTAATAGTTATTAAATATCATCCAGGGGGCCATAAATAATTGCTTTGCGGGCCGGATCTGGCCCGCGGGCCGCCACTCTGACATATGTGCTATAAAGACTATACTGTTAAAGTTTGTGAGTTTCCTGTTGTGAGTGTCTTCATTGGTTTTAACTCACATAATGTTAAGACGGCAGTCACAGAATATGATGGAACACAAGTGCTCTTTGAAGCTGGATCGGAAATATCGGCAGGTTGGATCCGATATCCGATACTTAAATTATGCTGGTATCGGATACCGATACCGATACTGGATCGTATCTGCCCCATCCCTAATTATAAGGCAGAGTTAAAGCTGCAGTATGTAGCTTTTTTTATGAACATATTTCTTCACTCTGTCACTACCTCCTGACAGACTGATGTTAGCCAGGTAATCTCTGAAAAAAATTTAAAAAAATATTGTCCCCTTGCTTCTCCAGGTGGTAAATAAGCATTTCTAAAAAGAAAAGGTGACCCGCCATTTTCCAGCCAATAAAAACAGAGTTTGTAACCAGCCAATAAAAACAGAGCTTGAATTTGAATCAGCCAATAAAAACAGAGCTTGAATTTGAAATTCAACAGACCACAAGGGGGCAGAGCCACATATGGCTCTGAGGGGGAGGGATCAGAATGCTTTGCCTGTTGAAAATATTTCTAACTGCTGCAGTTCTACAGAAACTGCATACTGAACCTTTAAGTGAATACAAATAATAGAACATAATGGGTGTAATGTAATACTGATGGAATATGCAAGATTAATACAGAAATGTAACTTGTTTTCCTTCTAATTGTTAAAAATACTAATCAATCTCGCTTGAGTTAGTCAAAACATGATCACAGGGTCCAGAGAGTTTTGTGTTTTCATGTCAGTCTGATGCTTTTAGTGAAGTCAGACAGAATGAAGTGATGCTGGAAGGTGTTAAAATCATTATTATTAACTGACAAAGTTTTTTTTCTTCTTCTACTGAGTAGTGCTTGATTGATTCCTCCTGTAAATGTCTTGTATTACTGCCCAGTTACATGGGATATTTCTCAGGGCGGAAAGTGTTTGTATAAAAGTATTACAGAATGGACAATAGAAGACCGGAGAGATGACTGTGGACACAGGACCGTCCTGCTCTTGCTGCTGCATTGCGATGTTGCACAAATTTCTTCTTAATCGTGTTTTTTCAACTTCACTGTGGTTTTAGGCACTTTGGCTTTGTCCTTCATAATAAAAGTGCGAGATGGCATCCTTTTCCAGAACATGCCCGTTTTGTCCACGTTAAAACATGTTCAGACATGTAGACCCCCGGCTCGGCGACCAGATCTTTGAACTGTATCATGTCAATAAACTCCTCTGCTCTTTCTGTGTCAGCAGACGCAGCCTCATTGCAGAGAAACACTTTTTAATTCAAATCGTTTTAGAAATGTGTCAAAGCATCTCTTGTGGGACTAAATGCACTGGTTGTGGTTGAACCAGGTTGTTGAAAGGTCCAGCTTTGGGTTTCTTCTCGCTCCTCATTTACATCGCCATGTCTCTTCCTCTGTGCTTTGGTTTTAGTCAATTGTATTCATCTTTAAAATTACCGTATTTACACCAAGCCCTAAAATAATGTGTTTGGTTCTTATTGTGAGGTTTGAATGACAATACATCTGAATGTTGCTTCATTTTAACTGTAAAAGGAAACTGTTTTCATGCCAGTATAATTAAACTGTGTTTTATTTGTTGGTGGAAATTTCCCATCATTTCTCAAAGACATCACGCTTCTCTTCTGTGGGGAACAGACAGAGAAAATGAAACAAAGCAGTGTTAGCAGAAAATCCACACATCGTGGACTGCAGGAGTCTGTGGACGTGACATTGCCGTTTTCTGTCACTCTTCCAGTAAATTAGCTTGTCTAGCTTTCAGTTCCTGAAAGGCCACTTGTGTAAACTTTGTTGGCTCTTGAGGCTAATTGCTGAATTAGTGGGCTCTTGTGGCCTCGTGCTAAAATGACCACACTTGTTCCATATGCATGAAAGTCTCAGCTTCTTCTCTCTTGTTAGCAGAAAGTTTTTTTAAACTTTCTGAATCACAGCTGAGCTGCTTGTTGAACTTCAGTCACTAGGTGTGTATGTGTGGGGGGGTGAATGTTACAAAAACACTGACATGCCAGTAAAAATGTCAGTTCCTCTTCAGTTCAATCTCTGACTCACTAAAAAGTTGAGTGATCGTATGAAGATAATAGATGGAAGCGTGCACATAGGTGTCTGTGTGTTCTGTGTGTTGCGAGGCCAAATGAGTCCAGAACAGGAAGAATAGATGTGAAGAACAGAATAATAAACAGGGAAATAGAGAAGTCAGCCAAGATTTGACGAATATCTTTAGAGAAACTAAGGGGGACCTCAACGTTTTATTTTGCCACAACTTCCTTGCTTTCATTTCTATTTAGAGACAAACATTTTGCCTACAGCATACATTAGAAAATGAACCTGCAGTGAAAGGAACATGATTACAACATGTGCATTTATCATCAGTTTAATGCATTTACTGTATTTTGTGTTTTTGTGCATCCAGGTACTCCCGTTTCCCAGCCAGGTGGTTTATAACCGTGTGGGAAAGTGCGGCAGCCGGACGGTGGTGATCTTACTGAGGTTACTTGCTGAAAAACATCAGTTTAACCTGATCTCCTCTGACATTCACAATAAAACCCGCCTCACAAAGCATGAGCAGGTAAGTTTTTTGTGATGTAGAGACTCATTAAAGACACATACGAGGAAGTTTTTCCTCTGCTGATGGTTCATCATATAAACTGCTGCAAATTTAAACCTGAACTGGAGAAATTGCATTTCCTGTGAAAATGCAGTGTGAATGCTTATTGCTGACAAACTTGCTGGAAAAACAGCTGAAATTAGCTGAAAACGTCTAAAATTTAGCTGAAATGGAAAAACAAGCCTAAGTTTGCAGAAGCAAAAAAAAACCGGAAAGAACACATATTTACTGAATTGGATTTAAATGGGCAGCACAAGAAATTAGTAAAATAGCTAAAAAAGCTAAAATTGGCTAAATAGCTGAAAGGTAGCTGAAAAGGCAGAAAGAAGCTTCAACTACCAGTCTGAAGTGGAAGAAGCTGAAATGAGCTAAGAAAATGTGGAATTAGCTGATAAAGCAAAAATATAGCACAAAAACAGATACATATTACATATGCATATATTACATATACATATCATGAATAAATAAAAATAAAATAAAGCCACTAGGGAGCACAAGCCAGTGTATCTCTTGTGCCGGTCCCAAGCCCGGGTAAATGGTGAGGGTTGTGTCAGGAATGGCATCCGACGTAAAACACTTGCCAAAACCATAATGCGAGTTCATCAAAGTGAAACCATACCGGATCGGTCGAGGCCCGGGTTAACAACGTCCGCCACCGGTGCTGTTGACAAACAGGGTGCCGGCGGAAATTGTACTACTGTTAGTCGAAGACGCCGAGGAGGAAAACGTGTCAGGAGACAGAGGGAGAGGAAGTGAAGAATGTAGGACTGAGGGTTGCAACTCTAGGACATGTATGAGGACAGCAGGACAGTGGTGAGATGTGCTGTGGGTGTGACAGATACCTTCAAGGTGGAGGTGGGATTGCATCAAGGATCGGCTCTGAGCCCCTTCTTGTTTGCTCTGGTGATGGACCGACTAACAGATGAGGTCAGGCAGGAATCCCCATGGACTATGATGTTTGCAGATGACATTGTGATCTGTGGTGAGAACAGGGAACAAGTGGAAGAGAACTTGGAGAGGTGGAGGTATGCTCTTGAAAGAAGAGGAATGAAAGTCAGTCGTAGTAAGACAGAGTACATGTGTGTGAATGAGAGGGAGGCCAGTGGAACAGTGAGGCTACAAGGAGCAGAGGTCACAAAGGTGCAGGACTTCAAGTACTTGGGGTCCACTGTACAGGAAAATGGGGAATGTGGTAAAGAGGTGAAAAAGAGAGTCCAGGCAGGATGGAGTGGATGGAGAAAAGTTTCAGGAGTGATTTGTGACAAAAAGGTGTCAGCAAAGGTCAAAGGAAAAGTTTACAAGACAGTGGTGAGACCAGCTATGTTGTATGGTCTGGAGACAGTGGCATTGACAAAAAGACAGGAGAAAGAACTGGAAGTGGCAGAAATGAAGATGTTGAGGTTCTCCTTAGGAGTGACAAGGATGGATAAGATCAGGAATGAGATCATCAGAGGTACAGCACATGTTGAACAACTGGGAGATAAAGTTAGGGAGGCCAGACTGAGATGGTTTGGACATGTCCAGAGGAGGGACAGTGGGTATATTGGTAGAAGGATGTTAGAAATGCAGCTGCCAGGAAAAAGACAAAGAGGAGATATATGGATGCAGTTAGAGAGGACATGAAGGTAGTTGGAGTGAGGACAGAGGATGCAGAGGACAGAGTGAGGTGGAGGAGGATGACTCGCTGTGGCGACCCCTGAAAAGGGAAAAGCCGAAAGAAGAAGAAGAAGAAGAAATAAAAAATAAACACTGCAAAATATCACATCATGCTGATGCTGATCTGTTTTCTTGTTGCTGTGTTCATCTGTGTTCATCTGTGACCATCTGCTCATACAAACTCATGTTCGTGCTGCTGTTTATTTCCACTATACAGGTAGTCCCCGATTTACGAGCGAGATCCGTTACAACGAGGCGCTCGTAAACCGGAAATCTCGTAATTTGGAACGGCCGCCATTTCTCTCGTAAATCCGGAAATCCGCTCGTAAATTGGAACGGTTTTCGCTAGCGCGACTAAAAACACTCTATTTTCATCTAAAAACTACTTTTGAGTGCATAAAAATGATCGGAAACGTGTGTTTATATGCTTAACTAACTAACTGTAGTGAAAAAACACATGAAAACTCAGTATTTTTTTCGTTTTTTCCAAAAATTCGCAGCTCGTAAGTCTGGAACCTCGCAGATCAGAGCGCTCGTAAATCGGGGACTACCTGTATTAGGCTTAGTGTATTACTAGTTGATGTTTTTCTTAGTTAATTCTAGATGTTATTACTGTTTTTCTCTTGCATTTGTTGTTGGATGTAACTGGGACCCCGTGTACATAATCTCGTTTTCATCACATGTACCACATGCGGTGCAAATGACAATAAAGACTCTCTGACTCTCTGACTCTGAAATTAGCGGAAATAGCAAAAAATAAATAAACTACAAGAAGAAATAAGTTGAAAGGAGCACAACAAGTTGGAATTAGCAGACAGAAGAAAGAAATTACCACACAAAACACAAATTTATCTGAAAACAGATGAAATTTGCTTCAAAGTGTTAAAAAGTAGCTGAAAAGGTAAAACAAGCTTAAATTAGCAGAAATAACACATTTGCTGAAAGAAGCGGAAATGAGCACAAAAAGTAAAAATTATCTTTTTTTTTTTTTAGCTGAAATTGGCAACAACAACAAAAACTTCTGAAAAGTAGCAAAAAAAGCATAAAAAAGCTTAAATTACCTGAAGGAGGTGGAGAGAGCACATTTTTGCTGAATTAGGCTGAAAAAAGCTGAAATGAGTGCAAAATATTTGGAATTAGCTGAAAAAGCTCAAATTAGCATTAAAACAGCTAAATAGCAGAAAAAGCTTAAACTTGCAGAAAGGAGCTGAAAAGCGCATAAAAAGCTGAAATTAGCAGAAAGATGTTAGAAGAAGAGCAAAACTATAGTAATTAGCAGGAAGAATCTAAAAGGCTCACAAAACTTCTGTAATTAGCTGAAAGTATCTGAAAAAAGTTTAAATTTGCACAAGGAAGCTGAAAGAAGCTGAACCAGAACAAAATGTGAAAGGAGCAGTAAAAGGTTGTGAACCGATCTAAAGATATGAAGGGTGGAAAATGAGCTCTATTCATTGTCTATGAGGAAAAAAGTGGCTGAAAAGGCTAAATATTTCAAAAAGCTAAAGTTGCACCAATACCATATACCAATACATATACCGGTAATCATAGACCCCTTCTCCTGAACAAGATGAACATTTTGATTTATGATTTGTTGAAATAGCACAAAAATTGTGGAACGAGAAAGATACTGAAAAGATATGTCAACTCCTCTGAGACAGCCATCCCCAAAGTGGTTCAAAACATCAAAGTTCATGCTCAATAATCCAGGTAAAAAAATCCAACAAAGTTCAGTCAGGTCATCTGGAAAGTTACTTGTTTTGTTTGTTTGGTTGTTGTTGATGAACCGTTCCGTCCTTCATCCAAAAGACTTTATCAGCCTGCCAGTGTGATTGGTCCACTATGTGAGTGTGCTGCTTGTGGGACTATGCCCCTTTTCCACCGGTCGGCTCGGGTCGGATGTTACGTCATATGTGCGTCGCAGAGACCCCCTTTCATCCTTTTCCACCGGATATTCCGTGCTGAGCCGCGCGAGATTTCTTGAGATTTTCGGGCTGGTTTCAGAGGTGTACTGAGGCGAGCTGACCCGCTCCGGAAGGAGGAAGGAGGAGACTCGAGCAGTTTTCACGGAAGCAAGGGACGCGATCACTGCAGGACTTTACATGATAAACACGGTAAAAACAATTATTATTTTTTAAATTTATAGCAAAGATGGGTCTTCAGCTGAACGTGTCCTTAATAAAATCACGTACTGCTCAAAACTGCAGGATTTCAAAAAATAGGTTCGCCACGAGCAACACGCGGCGCGCGGGCGGCTTTATGTCTTTAAATGTAGCTCAATGAACAGGTATAAAATATATTTCATAGCTGACTTTATAGTACGAGGGCTCCTGAGCTTAACCACGCTTTAATATTGTCACGTAGTGGTCAAATATGCTGCATTTAAAGTAGTTTCGCTTTGACTTTTTCCAAAACCTGTGCTTGCACAACGAAAATAAATTATAAAAATTCGAATTTTATTTCAAATAACTCCAACAGGATACATTTCGTATATGAACATGTTGTGATCACACTAGATTTTTTTGAAAAATATCAGCTATGTGGTTTTTGATAGAATTGATAATATGTGATACAAAGTAGAAGGGAGAAAATTAATGGTGGTAGCTTGACACAGTTATGTCTATCCACAATATTCCTACGCCCCATGATGCCTTGCGCGAATTATGGGAACGACTTCCGCCTGAAGTGAGAGCAGCAGTTAAAGCCCAGTCTACTGGCTGTATTTTTCACTTTTGTTTTTTTGTTTTGTTTATTTCTAATTAATTGCAATGGTTACTTCGTGTTGGGTTAGTGGGTGTTGCTGTCGGGTAGACGTTTGTTCAAAGCGCAGTTTTCACTTCATCCCAAAAATAAGTAAACGTGAAGGATTTATCTCCATCGGACGAGCTGACAGCTGCCCCTCCTCTGCCTGATCTGCTCCCGAAGACGTCGTGTTCAGATCACGTTTTCTCCGGTAAACAAAATATTCTACATAAATCATTTTGTGAAACAATTTCAGAACAATGTGAGAGTATAATTTTCTCTGTGTTGGAGCTGTTGTTTTTTCTTCATGATTTAGCATTGTCTACTAGCTGTGGTTAGCTTAGCATGTAGCGTTAGCATCTGTTAAAGTATTTACTAAACAAATCTGTGGATAAATAATATAACTACATGTGTGTGTAATACATTTACATATGCTGTGTGTATGTGTATACTGTATGCACACTATATATACAGTATATACATACATACTGCACATACATACTGTACTGTAGTACTGTTTTGATTGTAGGTCCCTGTTACTCTCATGTGAATAAAGCAGTGGGATGCTGTTTGTACAGAAAATATTCCATAACACAAGTTCATCTTTTGGTTATTACTACATTTGTTCTATTGAAATATTTATATTTTCAGGAAGGCCTGCACACAAGTCACAGACTGGTCTCCCACGCTGAAGTTGACAGACACACTTACTCTGAGACGCAGGAGCAGAAGAACAAGTAATGACACAAGCACCTGGCACAATAATTCAAAAATATTAAAGTAAATCTAAGATAAAATTACTGAAATCAATATAAAATTGAACATTACAGTATATCTTTGTGAATGAGTAAAAAATGTAGGAGCAACTGTATTTATTCTTTCTACTTTGAGTAGCAAACTTGGTCTTATTTTAGACTTTGTGATGCAAACATGACAGTTTTATTCTTTTTTTTTTAAGGTACAGACGAGTGAAGGGCCGAGTTCCATCGTCTTGGATTCCGGAGGGGTTTGCTGCTTGCTCCAGTCGTCCAGTGGTCGTCCAGTGGTCGTCCAGTGGTCCCACATGATTAGGAATCTGTTCCAGTTTGTTTAAAATCAGAAACTGCCCATCATTTCTTGTTGAAGAGTGTATTTGACCTGGTATTTATTCTGGTATTTATTCTGCAGCCAATCATTTTCATTAAAAGACATCAAATCACCCACAGTTCTCATATTGTATTCAGTTTCAAATGTTTTTAGTTTATTCATTCATTCATTCATTCAACCTTTATTTATACAGGCTTGCCTCGTTGAGCCACGGGGACTCATTTACAAGAGGGACCTGTCTCACTCACACCCAGAGTCAATTTAGAGTTAACAATCAGCCTAAAATTTATAATTATAGCTTTTATTCTTATCAATCTCCTCCTGGAGGAGGAACCACAGCAACGTGCATGTTTTTAAGTTTTGTACTTGTCAATAAAAAACTAAACTGGTAAGTTGCCAAAAAAACAATCACATCTAGTTTTTTTATTTGCAGTAGAACTTCTCATTAGACATTAAACAACGTATCTTATTGAAATAAAGAAGGTGAAACACAGCAACACCAAATGCACTTCAAACGCAGATTTATTTATAGAAATTATATTTTCACTCATTTGTTGCTGTGGTACATAACTGCACACAAACTTCTGGACCAACTGGAGCGTCATCCATCTCCTGGACCAACTGGAGCTTCATCCATCCCTGGACCAACTGGAGTGTCATCCATCCCTGGACCAACTGGAGTGTCATCCATCCCTGGACCAACTGGAGCATCATCCACCATCCCTGGAACTCACCTTATGCAGAAATATAACAGAAAGGAGGAAAAGAAAAGTACAGTATACAAACATTAGGGTTCATTTATGAACACACACAAACACACCTAGATTATATATAAAAGAAACCCACGCACACACACCTATATTATATATATATATAAATAAACACAACAGACACCTATATTATATATACAGTATAAATAAATATACACAGACAGCATACATACAGTATATAGGTGCGTGTGTTTATTTGCCAGTTATGCACGAAAATATTAGTATCATTTAATCACTGACTACATAAAATCATAAAACTAAAAGCTGTCTCTTAAATCATACCTGGTGTTCTCGTTCCTCTGGAGGATACAGAGTCTTTTTTCAGGTGGTTTCTCGTAGCCCAGCCACAAAGAAGGATGCAGGTTTTTGTTTTCGGAGCATGTTCAACACACACTAGTTGCAGCCACAAATTCAGCTTCGTCTGATTATTCTTACAGCCACGAACAGCGCAACAGGTACCAGAGCTCCACAAGACATCTTCATGACAATTTTAGCTCAAAATAACAGAAAACAGAACTTTAACAGAACTTCTACGATGCGCACAGATAAACAAGTAAACAACGAGGAGCCAATGCAGAAATTCTACTTCCGGGGTCAAAACGGAAGTAAGTCCCATAATCGCAAATACAGTGCCACCTTCAGGAATATTGTGGATAAAACATTGAATTTTATTTCAAATAACTCCAACAGGATACATTTAGTATATGAACATGTTGTGATCACACTGTGTTGTTTAAAAAAAAAAAAACAGTTTCTGGACGAGTAGGATTCTGGACCCCGCCCACAGAAGGGGTACAAAAAAGCTGTGGAAACAGAACATAGTTGTGACCCGACCCGAACTGAGCCGACCTGAGCCGATCCAACCCGAGCCGAGCCGAGCGGTGGAAAAGAGGCATGTTGTGGCTCCTCGGACTGATGAAGTCCTTTGGATGAAGGACAAAATGTTTCAACAACAAAAACAGAAAGAAACTGTCCAGATGACCTGACTTAACTTTGTTGGATTTAAAAAAAAAAAACTGGATTATTGAGCATGAACTTTGATGCTACTCTAAATAGATAACAATTGCTAATTAATTCCACCTTGATTGATTTATTTGATGTAGATCATGCCAATATTGAACTAGCTACTTGTTTACCCATTCATCAAACTCTGACCATCCTTACTTACATCTCATTGCAACATCCTAGTTTTGATTTGTTTGACAGTCTATAAAATGTGTCGTATTCTTGGTGTACTTTAGTAGGTGTTGACTTATGCAGATGCAATTCGCCTGTCTTTAGGGATCCTGGTCTCATGAGCTGCGGTTCCTGCTCAGTGCTGCAGTCTTTAAGCATGTTTTCCCTTCAGTGGTGTGTTAATGGGTTTACCTAGGGTCCATACCTTGTGCGTAATGGAGGCTTACCTGTCTGAAAGTTTGCAAAGCGTCTTTTGACTGGAGACACATCACGCCTTTACAGTACTCAAGCAGACTCAGTGAGAGAAGAAAATTGAGTCTTCCAGAAAAAATAAGACGGAAAAGGCATCAATTATATCTTTTAGAACAGGGGTGTCAAAGTCAAATACACCAAGGGCCAAAAAAACAAATTTGCTACAAGCCAAGGGCCGGACTGGTTCAATGTTCATAATGAAATGATTTCACATAGCCTACTAAACCAAGACCTAACAGACTATCTATTATTTAAGGATTAAATGAATAAAACAATATTTTCTTATGGATCTGTCAGTAATTTCAAGTGAAAACATTTTTCAACAGACAAATGGCAAAAAATTAAATTGTTTAAAAAAATGTTTCTTAATATCAAGATAAATGCATGAAAAAAAGTACAGCAACCCCTCGAGTTACGTCAGGGATAGGGACCTACGTGTGTGACTTAGGTCGATTTTGTCGTACCTCGCGGACCAAAAACACATGCCTGTCGTAGGTCCGCGTTTCTGACATAGGTCGCGGTTATACCGCTAACGGAGCGCCGCACACATATTTAATGGCATGAGACTGAACAAGCAGACATACTAAGGCCATAAACACGCACAGAACTGCACAATAAATAAAAAATATAATGTCTTACTTTGAGCCGGTGGCCCCGACTGCCAGGCGGACATTTGCGGCGAGCTCCCGGCCGCAGATGGATCCTCCGCGGCATGTCGGCTCGGTGTCTTCGCCTGTGTTAGCTGCTTTGTTAGCTGCTGTCGTTAGCATGTCGGGCGGCGTTGTGGCCGCCGATCGCGGGGCGATCCGCGGCTGCTCCTCCGGACCTGAGACGTCCACAGAGTTGACCGAGTGTTTCCAGCTAATTTATCCGTATGAGGCAACCCTGATCGGGCACACGGAGCCAGCTGACAGTAGCCTCTGGAGCTCCATTGACTGCAGTACAGTTGTAAAATGGCGACCGGAAGTGGCGAGCGGAAACCGGAAGTTGCATAATACGATAAATTTCTAATCAAAACGTAAAATTAATATTTATACTTTATTTATAAAGCCATTTAAAACAACCACAGCTGCAACAAAGTGCTATACACATGAAATTAATAACTTTTAAACACACAAAAAAAAAATAATAATAATATTTTTATTTTTTTTTTATCATATTTTTATTAAATATGATAAAATCGTAAGTCTGAGTTGCCGTAGGTCGCAGGTGTCGTACCTCGAGGGTTACCTGTACATGCATTATAAACTGAAAATGCATTATTGTGCAGCTCTATGATCCTACTGATCACCGCTTTCAAATAGGAAAATAAGAAAATAAATCAAATCAGTTGTATTCTTTCTCATGGCTCTGTCCCCAAGTCCATTCAACTGAAAAATAAATATAAATAAATAAAATAAAATAAAATACAAAAATCTATGGCACACAGCCAAAACAATACTTCCTTCTAAGAAAAATCACGTCTTGTCGAAACAAATGTAAAAATTTAACTGAATTAAAAACTGAAAATTTGTTACAGCTCTGTGATGCTCACTTATCTGAGGCTGAGCTTGATACTTGAGGTGTCTCATCTTTTGTACAAGTTCATCAATGTTCAGGGTTAGGCTCTGAGCTGAGGAAATCCTCAGGATTGACTGAAGGTGATTATCACTAGACGACTCCTGTGTGATGTTTTGTTTAGCTTCATTAAAGAGAACAGTTGTTCACACAGGTATGTGCTGCCAAACAGAGAGAGCGTCCGAGCAGCTTGGATGCACAACTGGGGCATTGTGTCGGGAATGAAACGTGCAAACTCAACAGCACCCACTCTTTCAAATTTGTCCACCTTACGTTTAGCCATTTTTGAGGAGGGGTGTAGCTGAAAGTTGATCTCTGCTCTGACTGCTGATGAATAATGAAGCCACTTGTGCAAGCTGCACTTCACGAGCTACCTGCCTAAATAAAGGTTGAATGATACAGCCGTCTTGTGATTTTTAATCAATATACTGTACTTTTTTATGATTGTTTACTGTTGGCTGCAAGTATCAAACTGTGAAATCCTTCATTTTCTACAGCTGACAGCTGTTGGTCATTAATTATGATGAAGTTTAGCAAATTCACATTTGAGCTCCAAGCTTCAGCTGTGTTTTTATTTTTCAATCTGGGGCGCTCTGATTTCGGTCAGTCGCTGTCAGCTTGTCCATCCTACGAGATTATCCGGTCGGAGTGGACACAGCTGGCCGCGGTTGAACAAGAAAAAAAAACACAGCTGAAGACATGGAGCTTGAATGTGAAGTTTCAGGCTGAATGATCTGAGATGGGGACGCGTACTGCTCGGTTCAGCGAGAGTGTCGTCCCGCTGAACTAACTTGAGCGCGGTTTAATGTGGTGCTGCGGCTCTGCAGACATTGCTGTCTTGTGGTGTTTAGTGTAAAATATTTCCACACAGCGGACATGTTACGATGAACAGTTGGCTAACTGTTAGCTAAAATGCTACTCACCGAGTCTGCACATTGGAGCTGGCTGCAAACTATGGAATGGATTTCCTGAATTTGAGGCGGGTCTTGTTACTCTGGGTTCATGAGACACGACTCCGTTCAGAAAATCCATTCCATAGTTTGAAGCCAACCATCATGGATCGGAAAATAAGTACACTATGCTGGTAATGGATTCCGATACCGGATCGGATCGACTCCGTGCCGTGTGCAAAACACCAGTGGGCGGCTGTGGCTTGCAGGCCAGCTCTAATAGTTATTAAATATCATCCAGGGGGCCATAAATAATTGCTTTGCGGGCCGGATCTGGCCCGCGGGCCGCCACTCTGACATATGTGAGTCAATTCTGCATGTTTTTGTTATTCCCCTGCTTTGACAACTGATGTGAATGAACGGGTTTTTAACAGGCTTTGGCAGAACTCCAGGAAATAATAAAACAACTGATTCAGGTGCGTTGGAGCAGGGAAACAGCTAAAAGATACAGGATGGCATTCCTCAAGGATCATGGTTTGGAACCACTGCATTTTATGAATAGATGAACTGAATTAGGTTGAACTTAGGGCAGCAGTGGAAGCTTTGCTGTCATTTGCTCCTTCTCTATTTTCTTTGATGAGTCCTGTGAGGACACCACCGGGGGCGCTCCATGAGGAGGGGGGGGGGGGTTGCAGGTATGTCTGGAATCCTTCACTTTCTCCCTGTGGCTTTCCCTGCTAAATGATGAAGGGGGTCTGACCAGACAGACAGCCAGAAAGGGGAGTAGGTCAACAAACATTTACATGAACTCACCAAATGTGCCAAAAGCACTCTGA